>ML787291.1:282494-316862 GCA_009831015.1 Picea engelmannii | reverse complement strand
TAACACAAGGAAAGAGTGTACTAGTTGGCAATGGGGGCCCTCCAATGCTTCCCTGGTACACTTTGGTTGACTTCAGCTAAGAAAGGACTCCAGTAGCATTCAAATCATCATAAGCATTCACATGAACAAAACACAGAGCTGATTTTCAAGAGTGCAAATTCTCAAGTTTCTTCATTCATATCAAGAGTGTCTTACTAGTTTAAGCTTAAGAGTATTTATACAAGAGTCTTAAAACCCAAAATGCTAAAATGTCTCCTAAATATCATAATTAGATCCAAAAATATCCTAGGAGGGTCGAATGCCTCCTTTAGATCCTCAATATATGGTCAAAATCCCACGAAATCCAAAACTGTCCAAGATTTAAGGCTGAAACAGGGCAATTTCTGCTGAAGTGGCCATGTTTGACCAGCGTTGACCGGACATATGGAGGGCTCAGATTTCGAATCTGATAGCTCATTCTACATCCTTGTACATCTGGGAACACGACCCAAGTGTTAGATTTCGCCCAGGTGTCCTGCAAGTATACAAACCACAGAGCTTTTACGGGATTTGGTCAAATCCTGTAATTTCTGGTAAATTTCCAATTTTAATGCTAAAATTTAGAAAATTCAATTCTTAAGCTAAAGAATGAAAAATATACCTTGCATAGGCTATTTCATGGAAAACGTGGAATGAAATGAAGGTAAAATGGATAAATAAAGAGGCAAAAGTATGGTTTATGGAAGCACAAAAATGGACTCAACAGTAGCTGCATTCAAGGATTTTATACATAAATTTTTAGAGGTTTATCTGGATGATTGGACAATATTTAGTTTATTGAAGGACCGTGTAGAAATTCTGAGGTTAATGTTAGAAATATGTAGGCAATGTCATATTTCCTTGAACATTAAGAAATATATATTCAGTATACCGTTTGGCATCCTACTTGGACACATTGTATGCAAACAAGGATTGATAGTAGACCCTGCAAAGATTGTTGTTATTGTCAATTTACCACCACCATAGTCAGTGCCTTAGTTGAGAGTAACATTGGGCCACACATGGTACTACAAGAAATTCATAAAGGGCTATGAAAAGATTATTGCGCCCATGGACAAATTACTGAAGAAAGACATCAGGTTCCAGTGGAAGGATGAATGGCAAGATAGATTGGACATACTAAAAGAGAAGATGGTAACAACACCAATTCCAATCTTTCTAGATTGGACAAAGGAATTTCATGTGCATGTGGACGCTTCATCCATTGCACTTGGAGAAGTTTTGCCACAACCATGTGAAGGAGACATTGATCACCCAATATATTTTGCTAGTAGAAAATTATCTAAGTTTGAGCAGAACTATAATACTATAGAAAGGGAAGGTATGGCTATGGTATATTCCTTACAGAAGTTCAAACATTATTTATTGGGTCAACATTTTCAGATGTTTACAGATCATTCAGATTTAAAGTATCTAGTTAACAAGACAGTGTTGGGGGGGGGGAGATCTGTAGATGGATGTTATTGTTTTAGGAATATGATTTTTAAATCATAGTAAAAACAAGGAAGTTGAATGTAGGACCAGATCACCTATCAATAATTACTAATGGAGAGGAGCCAAAGAATTTGGAGGAAATTTTTCTTGATGCTAACTTATTTTCTGTTCAGATTGATGATGATTATTTTGCTGACATTGTTGGGTTATTGAGCACATGAATGGCTCCCAAATAATTTATTGTCACACAGAAAAAATAGTTGGTAGTGCGCGCTGCAGACTATTAGTTGATTGCAGGTCATTTATACAAGTTAGGTGTATATGGAATGCGTGACGGAGCATGAATTCTCCATGGTGTTAGCAGAAGCAGATGAAGGCATAGTTGGAGGACACTATGCAGGAAACCCTACAACGCGGAAGGTGCTACGTGCATGATTATGGTGGCATACAATACATAAGGACGCAAAGGAATATTGTCATACCTGTTATGTCTATCAGAGGGTGGGAAAACCATCCAGAAGGGATGAAATGCCACTTATTCCCCAAGTAACTTTACATGTATTTGATAAATGGGATGTGGATTTCATTGGACTCATTAATCCACCAACAAGGAGGTTAGAATCCAGATACATCATCAATGCGACAACATACTTAACCAGATGGGCAGAAGCAACCCCAATAAAGGATTGCAACACAATTTCTCTTTGAGAATGTGGTGACCAGATTTGGATGTCCCAGAATTTTGTTGAGTGATAAGGGAAGTCATTTTATTAATAGTAAAATCAGATCTATGATAGAATAATTTGAGATACATCATCAGAAGATCACACCTTACCATCCCCGGGAAAATGGTACAACAAAATATTTTAATAAGATTCTAGAAAATGCATTGAGAAAGATTTGCAATGTGAATAGGGATGACTGGGATTTGAAGGTATCAATAGTCTTATGGGATTACAAGACTACATGCAAGAAGATTATAGCAAAAACACCATTCAGACTTGTGTATGGGAAGGAAGAAATGGTTCCACTGTATTATTTAGTACCTAGGCTATGCATTGCAACAATCACCAACATGATAGAAGAAGGTGTTGCGCATGAAACATTGGATCAGTTGATGGAGCTGGAAGAACACAAAATTTTAGCAGGTTTTCAGCATGAGGTACATAAAGAGAAGGACAAAGCTTGGCATGATACACATATAAAGAAGACACGATTTAAGGAAGGAGATCTAGTTCTCCTCTATGATAGCAGGTATTTACAACACCTTGGAAATTTCAAGATGCACTGGTTATGGCCTTATCAAGTAGAGGCCATAAAAAATGGAGGTGTTGTGAAACTGAAAGATCTTGCAGGGAAGAATCTTAGAGGAATTGTGAATGGCAGTTGACTGAAGCTATATCAAGACAATCAACCTAAAAAAATGAGGTGAAAACAAAGAGAGAAGGTATGATTGTACATATTGTATATAATATATGTTAGAAGAAAAATACAGAAATCTATAAAAAGAATAAATGTAACAAAAAGACAAAAAGATAGGAGAATATTAGAGGTTTTGATGTAGTAGAACTACTAGCATTAACAATGCGCCGCAAAAAACCCAGTGTTGAAGACACTGCGCGCTGGAAAATAGTTGATAGACACAAAAAGTGGAGCGCACATGAAAAAGTGAAAAATGTCAGTGCGAAACAAATTTCAGTATGCCTTCTCTCCTATAAATCCGGAAAAAGGGGGAAAATGTGGTCATTTGTGTTTTTCGCTAAGGAGAAGAATGAAGAGCGAAATTTAATCACGAGAGAGTGAGAATTTGGGAGAGCAGGTTGCGAATTAGAGATTAGTAGTCTATATATTAGCAAGATGTCACCACAACAAGTTGGAGCGCCAACGAGGGTCAGTTGAAACACAAGAAATAACACTCAGGTGACATAAATAGGGACATAGGACATGCCAACAATCATGGATGTTGATGAAATTCATACGCCAAACTATGAGCCTACTACCACATAGGTCGAGGAAGAAGGAAACCCATCACAGGAGGTCAGATAGCCTGAGGAAGACGCAAAAAGGATAGAATCCGATGTGTCGAGAGGGAAAGGGCCACAATAGGAAGAACATGCCATGGTTTCAGTGCAACAGGGCCTAGAGCTAGAAGAAGAGAAAGAAATAGAGCACGAGGGCATACCATAGGTCAAGGCATAATCCTCGTAAGGAAAGAAGAAAGCTCGAGATAAAAGAAGTGCGCAAGGCGTACAATGCACACAACAAGAATTGACGATTGTCATGCCAAAAATACCAGAGGGAGTAAAAGAAGACGATAATATGGCAGGAGGAGTACACACCATGAAGTACTCAGACCACAACATGGCAGACACAGTTAAATTCCTGGATTTGGCGCAACACAATTACATGGAGAGTAGAGGAGAGGGCCCATCAGGCACACCACAATTGGAGCCTGCGTAGTGGATCCTGGGGCTCTACAACACAAGGATAATGAATATGTTAGATATACCTCACTTTTTCCACGATAAACACATCAATGGATGTGTGAAACAACTCCTAGCAAGGTTGCATGGAGGAATTTTGTGGATGGATAGGTCAATTCCTATCAATGTACATTTGATTGCAACTATCACTGGGCTACCCATGGATGGGGAGAAGCCAAAGCAATATCTGGAAGATAAAAATAAGAAAAAGGCCATTTCTAACGAAATCAAGGCAAAGTATGGCACAAATAGAGAAAACAGGGGAATCAGGATCAACGACATAAATGATTCTGCGACGAGATTTTCTACAAGGATGCTAGGGTGAAAATTAATGCACAAATGCAGGAAGGTGGAAGTACCAACAAGAGTGGTAGCGGTTGCAATGAAGTGCATGAAGGGGAGCTCGATAAGCTCAACCCCTTATTTACTCAATTCCTTCCCAGAGGATTGTAAGGATACACATGATTAGGGCTCTAAGTTCCACTACTCGTGGTTACTCATCCTCATTTCACTTGTAGGATGGAAAGAACCAACATACAATATGTTCCTTTAGAGAGTAGGAAAGTGTGGCACAACGTGATACACTTCTCTTAGGAGCACAAAAATATAAACCAACGAAAACTAGGGGAAGGAATGCCTGCTAGAGAAACAATGAAAATCACAGTGCATAGGAGTGCTAAATTTATCATAACACCTGAGATGTTGTTCATCGATGAGGAGGCAACACAAAATACCCTGAAGTAACTTGAGACATTGGACTTGGCATTGGCCAATATTTCGACGAAGGTAATGTATAAATTACATATTAGTGTCACGCAGGAAATTCAATCTAGAGCAAGGTCTGATGCGATGAACTTATAGATAATGCAGGAAGAGAATATCACATTGAAGGAAGCAATCAACCAAGAAGGGTAGGAAAAGAATATTGTGCAACAAAAGGTAGAGGAGGTGGAGAAACACATAAGCGAAGTATTCCAAACCATCCTAGACAACGCAGATTCATAGAAAGTATCTTCTGAGGAGAAGATGAGGAAAATAACACAGGCCTTGAAGCAGTACAAGGACCAAATAAAGGAGATGGAGGAATGCGCAGTACCCACTACTCCTCCATAATTCATAGTGCAGTGAGAGAAAGACACAATGACATCTGCAAAAAACATAGCGCATGCGATACAACAAATAACAGAGTTGTTGGAGAAGAGCGCCCAACTGGGTACACAACTCTTAGAAGCTGGGAGCCTGCCATATTTGCAAGAAAGGGAAGATAAAGTGCATGCAGTAATGGAAGACTTAAAATAATGACAAAAGACAATGCCACTGCCTGATAAAATCAAGATTGTGATAGAGATGAAGAGCCTATAGGCAGAGGAGAAAGCAGTGCAGGTGAAAAATATTGCAAGATAGGCTCAATTGGATCCCCTGCAGGAAAAGGCAGAGCAGATTGTCGTGGAGATTGACGTAGAAAAATCAAGGGTAGAGCAGATAGGATTGGAGGGAGGAGAAATAGTGAGACCTCCAGTCACTGTGAAGAGGGTAGAAACCATGGCAGAGAAGAGAAACCAGGCTCAGGAGAAATTCCAACAAGAAACATAGATGTATGAAGCATTGACACATGAAGTGAAAGATGTAGGAGTCAGTGAGTGACTCAAGACAAGTCACGATGTTAGTGTTGGGGGCCTATTAGCCTAGGCCAATTTTGGGAAAGAATCAAGGCAGCGCTGAAAAATAGGGTGCGCGCCAAAATTAGAGAAAAACAACGCCAAGAAAAGCAGTTACAAAGTGTACAAACTACCGTGAAGCAGTTGGAAAGTGCACATGCACCAACTCGGAGAATGGTTGGATCATGGATCAACCGAGAATAAGTCAAGGGGAAATTGGACAAACATAACCCACTTAGGGTTAGGGTTTTTGTAAGGGCTTTGTCCCATTCTTGGTATAAGTAGAATGTATTAGGACTGAGAAAATAGGGAGTTCATAGAGTCTTTTAGTTGGTTCGACTATTTTGTTGTTACATGGTTAGGTTTGTGGCTAGAATTTCTCATATTTGTGAGGACTATTACGATCCGTGGAGATCGGTTGTAATGGAGGAAGGAATGTATAGTGCACAACACTAGATTTTGCATGAATATGAATAAAGAGCCAAAGCAATAAATCTTTTTGGACGTATCCTAGGAGGGGGTGAACCACAATATATCTGTGTCATGTGTATGAATGTTTTTATTGCTTACAATTATATTTGAGTTAATGAACTATATGGAAAATATGATAAAATAATAGATGGAATAATACTGCACAACACTGAATGAATTTGTGTCATTGGTAGGAGTTAGGAGTAGTATAATGACTGGAAATTTGAAGGCCAGGAGTCGAGTATATCTAATGCCCCTAAGAGAGATACACATCCCATCCCATGGTTGCAGACATCTGAGTCCTGCGACCACCCATTGAAGCCATCTCGGGTGAGACTGCACATTGCACTTTGTGCGTTGCGTTGTCTTCTGGTATCCAAAAGGGTTGATGGTTGAAGGGTTGTTGGTAGTCCTGGAGTTAGAACCTAGGTCAACCCATAAGTAACCAAGACCAACTTTGGTTTTCACATCAACTCCCATGTCTTCTAAGGTAACATGTTCACGTCATACCCTAAGTCCAAAATAATATTAACCACATCATACTCTCCAATCTGCGCATTGAATCAAAATTATTCATTGGTTCGCTTCCTGTGCAGTACCTGATTTACCATCCTTTGTGCAGCTAGAGTTTCCCTTCCTCTTGTGTAGTGATCAATCATGTTCTATAATGTACTCAACGCAACCTCATCTTTGATTAACTCTACACAACTTCTCAAGAATTTTGTTCGTGTACTTACCTTCCCGGTTGGATTATATGGTACTTCTTGATGTTATTCATGAGGTGTTCTTGATGTTGATGCTCCCTAATCCCTTCAGAGTACTTCTTTCCTTTCCCTCTGATATGTCTCATTTTCTTGCCGACGATCAAAGGATAGTATGGGCCCTGCTGACTTTCATACCCATTGTTCTGTATGCTTTCCTTCATCTATCCTATCAGTCCTTGTTCTATATCCTCCACATGTAAAAATGACTACTCTGCGTCCTTCATTGCGTCTTTTGGCTGATATCATCTACACATTTAGATTTAGATTTAGATTCAGGTTCTAGTTTCCTCTAGCTTGCCACTTCACAACTAGTTGGGGATAGTCTTCTGTAGGATGATCCAGTGCTTTGCAGTATGTCCACGTCATACATGGATTATAGAAGTCACGGGCCAAGTGTATAGATTGATCATAGTTGTAACATATAATCGATCCTCTTCCTCCTCTTCTAAAATTACCTCTTCCTCAACCTCGACCAATGTTTCCTCTGTTCCGTTGATTGAAACCCCTTTGATTGTTATATTTTGGAACCCTTGCTTCTGCTGCAACATTTTCTTCCTAGATCCTATACATATAGGCTGTGTGCTCTCTCATAAAGTTGAACGTGCGACAATCCTTCTCCTCGTGTCCTACAAATTTGAAAAAATTGCAAAACAAGTTATTTGGCATACTTTGGTACTTCTTTAGTAGTGGAAACTTCGTTGGGTGATGGACCCATTTCTTACATATCTCATAGTATCCTCCTCTCGGAAATGGTTTCGGTGCTCTTGTTGCCAAATATTGTGTTAATTGTCGGAATTCGTCCTTGTGATGGATTTCAGTCCTACATTTTGTACACTAGTCTTGATCATGTTTCTCCTTTCCCTTTGTCAGCTCATCTAATTGAATTGTCAATGCAACCAACTGCATGTGAACTTGCATCATTCCGCCATTGTCTCTCACTAGATATGACTCCAATTTCATTGTAATTTGTAGTGCCTTAGGCTGTGATGCAAACTTTTACTGGATCAATGGCCTGTTAATATGTGGTAGAAGCCTTGCAATAAACCATTCTTGGTGTTGTTGATCAGAGATCTGAAAAGTTAATCTACGCATAACATCCTTAAATCTCTGGTTGTAATCCCATACCGACTCTATTTGTACCTGTTTGATCTCCTTCAATTCTGTGATGTATTGCAACTTTGACTTTGGCTTCTTGAACTCCTTCAACAATGCTTTCTTAATCTCTGCCAACGTCCTAGCTTGTCCTATAGGCATGGTGCTCTGTAACTTCATATACCATACTAGCACATGACCCCTAAAGGTTGTTGCTAACTGCACAATCTTCACAACTTCATCCTATACGTTCTTTGCGACCCAAATCGTCTCACACATGAACAAGTGTTGTTATGGGTCCTCTTAACCAATTCCTTGGAACTCGAACATCCTAAGAGTATTATCCACCTTGGCCATGTTTTTTGATGTATTCCCTCCTCTTGGTGATGTTGTTTGACTTTGATTATGACTCTACACACTACTTCCAATATTCTGACTACTACTAATCAGTCCTCCTTGGCTAACTACAATTGCTTTCGACAAATCTACAAATGATACTTTTGATTGTGGTGATGCACACAGGGTCATGGATTCAATGCAAGATCCTGTCTGAGTAGGACTTGCTATATCTTCTATTATCGGAATGGACTGGAACTCCTCTTCTTCTCCCCTTAGGTATGGTACCTCGATGATTCAGACTAGTGCACAATGTTCTATCCCCTTTGGATCACTGCATAAATATCGTCTCTCAACCTTAGTATTTTTCCTCTTGTACCTCCTCCCTATGCACAACTCTCCAAACGCCTATCCTTCCTCTGGTATATCTTCTTCTTTCATCCTCAGTCCCTCTCTTCCTCTTTCATTGCTTCCTTCCTTCTCTCATACGATCCTCTTGTCATCCCCTAGTTCCCTTATGTGCACAAACCCCTTAGCAGTCGAATTGCATCACCATCATGTGATTTTCACACAATAACATCTTTATCCATGTATTTAATGGTTTCAAGAACCTCCTGCGTGGACCTTTGAAAAAATCCCTTTCTAAGACACTGTATGTTTGAATAAAATCTACGACAAACTCTACAACATAACCACCTAGTACGCTATCCAACTAAAAATCAATTGCTCGAGTGGTTGGGTTACTTACAAAATTCAACTGTCTTACCAATTCAAGAGTCCAATTCCTTGGCACTATAGTATTAAACCTTCCAGTTTTCTCCACCAATATTTCTAGCCACTCTATTAGGATAACTGGAAATTTTGCTAAGAAAATTTGATGCAGATCTATGAACACATACTTTTGTAGCCATTGCTTGTCACTCATCTGAGGGTTTCTATTCTCTTGTCGTGCAAATTCCTATTCCTTCCTTTCCAACCACTCTTAGAACTCCTTATTAGTTGGCCTCCAAAACATCCCCTTAATCACAAAGTCTTGTTCCTATCAACATAACCATTTGTTGGCACTACTTCGTGTGCGGGTTGTAAGACCCAAGGTTCAGTTTATCTATGAACAACAAAACCCACCTGACACCGGCTCTTTTGGAATCACATGCTTGTGCAGATGAAGTCTCTTTTGGAATCACATGCTTGTGCAGATGAAGTCTCACCCGAGGTATCTATGGGGACTGCAAGAACCAAGATTTTGAAGTGGTAATGGAATGGGAGGAAACCATTTGGTTCATTCTTCCTTAGTGTGTTATGCGCATAATTCGGTTCTATCATCTTATTAACTTACCCCTGATTCAAATTCCTCTACTTATCATATTCTATTTTAATGTATAGATTTGTTACTGTCACTGTCATAAATCATTGCACCATTCTTAACTATCATATGAATCTATTCAACGATGCATGCAAGTAGTATTCATAATCAAACACAAAAACATCGACAACACAAGACTCCGTAACATATCTTTATCATTCATTTTTTCATCCTTCTTAACCTTCAACTGCTACATTCAATAACTATGGACTTAGTATCAATAAGACTGTAACATAACCTACTCTACCATAATCAACTTCATCAGAATAATACCTAGCTGAACCAACTGAATGAACCCCTAATCTCCCAACCTATTATGTATTTATATCAAAAGCTAGGGCTAAAAAACCTAATCCATTCATCCCAAAAATATCTCATTAAAATGCATGGCCAACTCAGTTAACTGGCTATTCGATGCCTTTCCCTGAATTTTCAACCTTCATGCTGCGTTTCTGTTGTTTTTCTATTTCTGGAATGCTGAGTTATTATTCTCTTGTTATGCTTTATTTCCTTGATTTTTTCTTGTGGATTTATTCTTCGATCTGGACACTGTCTTCCTTTTGCGCACTTTCCTCATTCTACGCGCTTTCCTTCTAGAAGCGCCTCAACTGTGTTGGAGAAATTTCTATTTTCGGCACATTAGTTCAATGGGAGTTAATTGACTAGTTCTATTTTAGACTTTAACACTAGTTCAGTGGGAGTTAACTAACTAGTTCTATTTTAGACTTTAACACTAGTTCATTGGGAGTTAACTGACTAGTTCTATTTTAGACTTTCTAATCTTAGACCATCACTATTATGCATGCATTCCTAATTATAGGATGTCATTGCCTATATGAGTGAAGATCACTCATTCATTGATAAGATAATATATGCATTGATTCTCATTCTTCATTGTGTATCTCTCTTCCTTTTCTTGATAAGCTTTGTTTGTGTATGTTTTAACTAGATCTCCTATGTAGGTTTCCATGAAACACTGACATGGTATCAGAGCTATGATGCTTGGAGAAAGCCAGACAAGCCAAAGAATAAGGAAAATCGGAGTTTCGATGAACTAAATTCGTGGTCATACCTTTCAGCAGTGATTTCTCCAAAAATATTAAGTTTTTGAGGAAACGACTTGCTAAGTAAGTAAATCGACCCATTCTGTAAGTGTGTTTTCAACCATTTGGCAGTATTCTTCACTGTTTTCTCAGAAAGTAAGCTGCAAGATAGCCTCCTGAAACTGATACGAATCCATGGCCATACCTTTCAGCATTGATTTCTCCCAAAATATTAAGTTTTTGAGGAAACAACCTATATGGAAAGTAAATCGACCCATTTTGGAAGTGGGTTTTCAACCGTTTGGCGGGATTCCTCACCGTTTGCTCAGAAAGTAAGTTGCAAGATCATCTCTTGAAACTGATACGAATTTTCACTTAAAGTGCCCTTTTTGCAGTGATTTCTTAATTTTTCACTTGCAGATTAAGAGTAAATTTTTAGGGGTTATTAGAAATAGTGGGAGAGATGGATAAGACAACTATTATATAGTCAAACTTGTTGGTAATCATCACACCATACAATTTTTTTTATTGGAAGCCCAAGGTAGAATTCCAACTCAGAAGGAAAGGACTGTATAATTTGCCGATGGCGACGGAAACAGAACCTACATCAACAATTGAGAAGATGAGATGGGCGAACCGTAAGGAGGAGGCCACATGACTACTTCTTGATTTAATCTCCACTGATCTATGGTTTCATGTTGCCACATGCAAGACTCCAAATGAGATCTGGACCACCTTGGAAGGACTCTTTGGAAAGCAGGATGAGATGCGAGGTCATATGCTTGAGGTAGAATTGAATACCTTAGACCCTAAAAGTTTTGATAATATACAAGATTTTTTTACTAAATTTAAATCTTTGCTATTGAGTGTGGGTGAATGTGGTATTGACAAGTCTACACAAGAGAAATAACTTATTCCAACAATCTTGGAAAATCTAGGACCAAAATACGTTGTATACGTCTACAATTTCCATTCTGGAAGATGTCTTTTTGGAACAAATTGGAAAATGCCTGCGTTGGATCAGTTCACTGAGTCTCTTACACAAGAGTTGACAAAAATCATACTGATGGGCCTCATGAAAGATCCCAAAGCACATGCACTCACTATGCATAATGGAAAAGGGTCATCCAAACATAACGAGAATGAGGGATATTCCAAACCCTTTAATGATTCTTCAGGTGCCAAAGACTCTTCAGATTCCAAGAAGAAGAAGAAGGGAAAGCAGTGCACTTACTACAATAAACTGAATCATGAAGAATCCACATGCTTGAAGAAACATATCGATCTTATGGAACGTACACTTCGGCAGGACAACCTTGGAAACTTCATTCCATAGGGAGTCAAGAAGCATAAAGAAGAAGATCATGCTCCTAAGAAAGATAATCATCATGCTCTTGTTGCAATTAATTCCTCATCTGATTCATGGATTATAGATTTTGGTGCATCCCATCATATGGCAGTGAAAGATGAAGTTTTCTCTTCTTTGAGTCCATGCTCAAGACCCCCTATTCTCATGGTGGATGATACTCCCGTAGCAGTAGTAGGAGAAGGGAGATTGGAACTCCACAATGGAATTTTTGAGAATGTTCTACATGTTCCAAATCTTTCTATGAATCTGCTCTCAGTTTATTAGATCACTCAGAAAGGTAAAAATGTTGAATTTACATCAGATTCAGTTTCAATAATTAACATGCATGACAATTCCATCATTGCAATTGGTGAGGTGGATCACAAGTCAAGGTTGTATAAATTCACTAATTTTTCTGACGATGACTCCTCTATTCTACTTACACATAAGGAGAGTACTTTGCATGCACCTCCAGTGCAACATGCATATACTCTTGTGCTTCCATCGGTTTCAGACATCAGAGATGATTCCATACACTCAGATTCTGTACATGGAAATAAGAAGGTAGTACAACCAGATAAGAAGCCAATGCTGAAGCTTCAATAGATGCCCAAGAAGGAACATACTACACTTCAGGAAACCAACAACGTTGTAGGGAATCCATTGGATTCAAGGATGATTCGATCTCATCATGATGAGCCTTCTCATGTACTTTTAGCTTCAGAACCTGCGATGCCTATGCATTGCTATATGGTTCAATCTACTGATCCATAGAACTACAATAGGGTTGTGGGAAATCCATTATGGCAAGAAGCCATGTAGAAGGAGTATGACTCACACCTACATAACTAGACTTGGAATCTAGTTCCACTTCCACTAGAAAGGAATATTTTTCAGGTGCAGATGGGTCCACAGGATCAAGAGATACAAGGCTCGATAGGTTTCCAAAGGACTTCGTCAGATCCATAAATATTTCTACATCTACACGAAGACTTTCAGTGAGCTGAAGTTTCGGACTTTGTGGGATCGTCTTGCAGTGAAGAACACAATTGCCTAGCAGCTGACATTTTCTTCTTTTGATACATTATCTTTTGAGGGGGGTTTTGTTCCCACGTGGTTTTCCCTCTTTCCTTGTTTTTATTCAGTGTTCATTAGTTGCATTGTAAATGAGTACCTAAAACGGCCTAGTAGTCGGGACTCATTTTTTACTCCATAGTGATGTTCAGGGGGGGGTGTTGGAGAAATTTCTATTTTCGGCACACTAGTTCAGTGGGAGTTAACTGACTGGTTCTATTTTAGACTTTAACACTAGTTCATTGGGAGTTAACTAACTAGTTCTATTTTAGACTTTAACACTAGTTCATTAGGAGTTAACTGACTAGTTCTATTTTAGAATTTCTAATCTTAGACCATCACTATTATGCATGCATTCCTAATTATATGATGCCATTGCCTATACGAGTGAAGATCACTCACTCATTGATAAGATAATATATGCATTGATTCTCATTCTTCATTGTGTATCTCTCTTCCTTTTCTTGATAAGATTTGTTTGTGTATGTTTTAGCTAGATCTCCTGTGTAGGTTTCCATGAAACACTGACAAGATACAATCTCTCTAAATTTCCTTCTTCCTCTGTGCACTTTTCCTATACTTAGGATTTTCCCTCAAAACTTTATCAAAAATGCAAAAAATTCTTTCAAGACTGCCAATCCAACATAGGGAGAGCCAAAGGAAGGTTAAGACAAGTTTTCTTCCACATTAATATTCTTTTTGAAGGGGGGGACTGGGGAAGGGCCAACCGACCCTTCCTTGAGCATAGTATTCTTATTGATGGTGAGACAAGGAAAGTGTTGGTCAACCCTTCCTTTATCATAATATTCTTGTTGAGGGTGATCCAAGGAAAGTGTTGGTTGTCCCTTCCTCCACACTAGTGTTGTCATTGAAGAGGGGCATAAGGAAGGTTTGATCAACCCTTCCTATAACATAGTATTCTCTTTGATGGGGAACCCAAGGAATATTCAAATGACCCTTCCTCCACCATAGTATTATGAAAAAAGGGGAGTCTAGGGAAGGGTCAATTAACCCTTTTTCCACCATAGTATTCCCATCAAGGTGGGACCTACGGAAGGGAAGATTGATACTTCCTCCACATTAGTGTTCTTGTCAAATGGTTGTCAAGGAAGGCTTGTTCAATCCTTCTGTAACACACCTGATCCGTAAGTACCCTTTTTAGGGATGGGGCATCAAAATTTCTCTTTACTTAATCATCTCAATTCCTTTTCCCAGGATCTCTGTCCTCTTCTGCTCGTCAAGAGCTGTCTAACAACTTCTACCCTGCTCAAATCCGAGCTACGGATTGGGAGATACACCATTCCAAAGATCTTTAGGCGTTATTAGTCAAGAGCCACGTGGCACCCACATAGGTAAATCTCATTCATATCATCCCAAGTTTCCCAAAGTCCCAGGGATTCCCCGCGTTCCTACATCTATGATGGAATTCCATCCACCCTCCAATCCAACAGTGGAACTTCATCCTCGTTTAACACATAAGCTTAAGGGAAATTTGGCATTCAGTGCTTCGACACTGAACACCGTTTTTATTTCTACGCGCATACCCTCCAGAGTCCTGAAATATTGAACTCCCGAAGGAAAACAAAATCTTGCCACATGGCTCCAGCCGATGACACTTTCGGCTTATCTAAGATACTACACCCCAAACCTTTGGAGTTCTGAAGTCTTGGACTCTTGAAGGGTCCACACTTAAACATGATGGCATATTAAATGTAGAGAAAAGGACAAGTGGGTCTTGAGTACTCCACCTGCTAATAGGCCAAGCGAATATGTTATAGGGGGTGACACATGACAAGGAAGAGATGACACGTGGCCCCATAAGTGAGTGACATGTGTCATGTTCTAATAAGCACATAGGTTCTACAAAAAGTATGAATCAAGGTGACACATGTCACATCGAACGTGGGTCCATGTCACCCTAGGTGTTGTCAGCATGCCACGTCACTCTAGACTAACAAACTACCAATTCCCCTTAGATCTCATGGACGAGATGCATCCATGTAGATCCATATATCTACGGCCTCTGTTACTTCGTAACTTCAACATTCGAGGAATCCACTGTGTGAATTCCTCTTTTCTCCTGGAGTGGTCAACATCGGGCTGACCACCGTCTATATCTAATGGTCATTAGATATCTTGAAGCATCCATGGATCTACGGTCTGTGTCACTTTGCGACTTCGACGTTCGGGAGTTCCTTCCACTTAACACTCCTGTTCACCCAGAGTGGTCAATGCCAGACTGACCATGGTGTAGATCCAATGGTTAGGGGAGATCACAAAGCACCCCCAGATATACGGTCTGTGTCACTTCTTGAGTTCGACATTCAAGGGTTCTACCTACTTAATAATCCTTTTCTCCCAGAGTAGGACTTCGTCGAAGTGATAACCGTGAATCCTTACACCGGTGGATCAGATGGTTGGGAGGGGTTCTCAATGGAATCCCCAGATCTATGGCTCACATGAATTCACAACTTCAGAATTCATGGGTTTTGGGGTTATGAAACCTCTGTTCTCCCGAAGTAGTCAATGCCAGACTCACCATGACATAGATCCAACGGTTAGGGAAGATCCCTAGTATCCTTGGATCTACTGCTCGCATGACTTCAAGACCAGTTAGTGGGTCAGGATTTAATGGTGGGGTAGGTCCAATGGTCACAATTAAGGGAACTACCAGATATCGGTCAACCTCACTGGTAACCGTACAACAAGTTACCTTGATTTGTTTTCGAAGGTTGTGAAGTCATTCATCCCGGAGCTCCGGATTCTCGGAGTTCCGAAACCAAGATGGCCTAGCTCCTTTTGGACCTAGCGACGATTCCAGGGTCCCAATCATATGGATTCTCAGACAAATATCGAGGTTGCACACTCTAATATTGGTCGTGATCTAGTTAATTCCATGGACATGAGCCCTTGGTAACACCGACAAAGGGTTTGAAGGAGATGCCCTCCTTCCACAGAGCTCGAACTTAGTGACCTACGAAGGGTGAATTGAGGGGTCGACATGACCGAGGTGTTCCAACGAAGTCTACCCATACTCCTATATTATGAAATAATTTCTTGGAAATATTTCCCTAAGGGTTTTCCAACAAGTACATAAATCATAAACTTATTCTTAAATTCTTTTAAAGACCCATGTCTAATAGTTGTCCTGCTACTAAGAAGAGGCAAGTAGAAACCATATAAATACAGAAGTTTACAGAAGAATAATAAGCATTTCTAATGATTTATCAAACACTGTAAAATTTAACCATAAACACATACATTCAACCATCACTTCCATTCCTGTACACAGAGTATAAACATACTTATCAGAAACCAGAATTGTGTTTCCACTCAACCATAGGCACAACCACTCCTAAATGGATTTACCACTGGCCACCCCCTAGCTAGACCATGATGCTCTGAGAAATACTCTTTTTTCTTGTTCAACGATAGTCAGGGATGGAGGTTACTCTCCTCCTTCCATAGGAACTTGGAAAAATGGTTTTTCTCTCTCTACCAAGCAAGGGGGTCTACAACGAGTACTTCCACAGTCACTCATCTTCTCTACAACCTCGTTTATTAGCTTGGACTAAAAACACTTCCAACAACTTATTTCACCTAGAACAATTTTTTTTTCTGAGTTCTCACGACTCATCTTCCTCGCAGATTTGCCTCTGCCCCTGAATCCCTTCCTTTATTTTCTTCCTCAGCAAGATTTTTTGGGTCCGAATCCCTAGCTCGTGGTCAGGTCAAGAAGCCTTGTAGATGAGTACTCTACCCATATCTTCATTAACTCTTGAGGAGGAATTCCCAACTACTATCCTAACTGGTAACTTTTTTCTAGGTCAGAGAAATGTTTTGGGTCTAAGTAATTTAAATCCAGTAAGATACTGGTCTGGTGGGGGTAATTTCAACCATTGATGGTTCCCATCACCATATCTCTCATAGCATATGATCTACCTTGGAAAAACCACTTCCCTTCAACAGTTATGCTACACTATCCATTTTTAATTAATAACATAAATACATACATTACCTTTTATAACAAAAAGGTTCATCAAATCCAACATTCACACATATTCAGTCTACCACAATATTTTGGCAAGTTATAGTTATATTTTAAATCTGGGGGAAACATGGGTATTACAATCCCCTACCCCTTAAAATAACATCGACCTCGATGTTCTACCTGCTGATGTGCTCTGTATGTACATAAGTAAACAAAAATGGGTATCCATGTTTCATGGCATCCTCCATTTCCCATGTAGCTTCATCTGGACCAATGTGTTTCCACTGCACCTTGACCTGTGCAATGGTTCTGTTCTTGAGTGAGATTTCCTTCCTGTATATTATGCATTGTTTTTCTGGTAGGAATTATCCCTCTGGTTCCACCTAAATCATAGACCAATCAATTATATGATTAGAATCATGTACATATTTCTTTAGCAACGAAACATGGAAAACATCATGTGCCTTCACTATGGGAGGAAGTGCTAGTCTATATTCTATAGGTTTTACTCTATCCAAGAATTTAAAGGGTCCACAATATCGAGGTGCCAACTTGGCACAAGCTCCCATTCTCAAGGATCTTTTCTTGGGTCTAACTTGGAGATACACCTGATCCCCTGCTTTGAACTCTCTAGGAGTCCTTTTTTTGTTTGCATAGATTTTCTGTCTATCCTGGTCTATTTTTAGATTATGTTTTATCTAAACTACTTGTTTTTCCATTTCCTTCAGCATATCTGGCTCGGTTGTAATTTTTTCTACTGGGTTATCCCAGCTGATTTGAATCTTGCATTGTCTACCATATAGGGCCTCAAAAGGGCTCATCTTCAATGACTCTTGATAGCCATTGTTGTAGGAAAATTATACTAGTGGTAGGTAGTCTTCCCACTTATTAGGCTCATGCATCCTTAACATGTCCTCTAAAACTTGGTTTACCCTCTCTATCTACCCATCAGTTTGAGGGTGATAGGTTGTACTAAATATAAATTTAGTTTCAAAACTAGCAAACAAAGATTTCCAAAAGTTTGAAGTAAATTTTGCATCTCTGTCAGATATGATTTCCTTAGGCATGCCATGTAGTCTAAATATTTCTTTCATGAAAATACTGGAAACATCTATTGCCTTGCAAGTTTATTTGATGGGAATAAAATGGGAAACCTTTCTCAGTTTGTCCACAACTACCATGATACCATGATGGCATCATTCTGTTTGGTTGATTTTGGTAACCCTGGATGAAATCCATGGAGATGGTTTCCCATTTCCATTATAGGATTGGTAGGGGATCCAATAGCCTTGTTGGATGTTGATGCTCTACCTTAACCTGCTGACATGCTAGACATTTAGCTAAGTAATCAACTATGTCATTTTTCAGTCTGGGCCAATAGAATATTTTCCTAGTGGTTGTGATAATTTTCTGATAACCAAGATGACCAATATATGGTCTTTTGTGTAGTTCATCCATTATGAACCTCTTCAAGTCATCACAATTTGGAATATACAACCTAACTTTTTAAGTTAGAAGGCCATCATTCAACAATTGATAACCCTCATACTTCAGCCCTGTGGGCTCTTGCTCTAAGTATGATTTTACAGTCTTGAAAAATGCATCTGTTTCTAGTGAACTTTTGACTGTCTCCTTGATGTCTGATTCACAGGTTCTTACAACTTCCAAGTGAATCACTTTCATACTTATGCTAAGGGCATCAACCACCCTATTTCATTTTCCTTCGATATGTTTGATTTCAAAATCAAACTCACTAAGGAGAGCCATCCATATAGCTTGTCTAGCATTGAGTTTTGGTTGATCAAACAAATATCCCAACCCACTATGGTCTGTCATAAGCACAACTATCCTACCTAGGAGGTAATGCCTCCACATTTTTAAAGCATGTATTATGGCCACCAATTCCAAATCGTGGTCACATAATTGATTTCATGCTCATTCAATTTTTTGGATTCGTAGAAAATCACATGTCCTTCTTGCATAAGGAATCCTCTGAGCCCTTCCTTACAGGCATATGTACACACCAAGAAGTCCTTGTTTAGGTTTTCAATTTTCAGCACAGGTGCATTGGTTAGAAGGTATTTAAACTCTTGGAATTTCTCTTCACATTCTGATGTCTAAACAAATTTAACTCCCTTTTTCTGAAGGGAGGTGATTGGGAAACCAATCTTGGAAAATCCCTTTATGAACCTTCTATAGTATCCTTCTAGGCCCATAAAGTATCTGATATCAAATACATTATTTGGGGTAGGTCAATCCATAATGGATTTGATCTTGTCAGGATCAACTGCCACTCCTTCTACAAAAATAACATGGCCTGAGTAATGGACTTGTTTTTGGAAAAAGTCACACTTACTAAGCTTAGCATAGGGCTGATGTTATCTCAACACCTGAAGCACCAACTTGAGATGTCTTCATGTTCTTCCCTACTCTTAGAATAGATTAGGATATCATCAATTAAAACCAACACAAATATATCCAATAACTTGCTAAGTACATTATTCATTAAGCGTATAAAAGTGGCTGGTGCATTGGTAAGTCCAAATGGCACCACCACAAATTCATAGTTCCCATATATTTTCGTAAATGATGTTTTGTGGATGTCTTCATCCTTAATTCATACTTGATGGTATCCCGACCTAAAGTCAATATTGGAGAAAATTGTAGCACCCCTTAATTGGTCAAAAAGTCATCGATCCTTGGCAAGGGATACTTATTTTTAATGGTCATCTTATTGAGTTGTCTATAGTCTATGCATAACCTGAGTGTGCCATCCTTCTTTTTTACAAAAAAGGTTAGTGCTCCCCATGGAGACACACTGTTATAGACCTAAAATTCCCTACTTATGCATACTTGGCATTAGCCTTTCTACTAGCACAATATTCCAAACCACTGCCAAGGAAATCTATTTAAAAAACTATTTTTTGGAGCATGTACACGCCCTGCTACACTACTGTCTGCGTACATACACTTTTTTCATGCTAGACAACCCACGTACATATGCTAGCTTCATACCAAACAACCCGTGTTTACCTCCAAAAGTTGCAAAAAATAAAAAGTTGCAAGGAATTTAGTGGAATTAACGAGATATTGGAGGTTTCACAACCAATTCACCTGCTATAGCCCATCCCAAAACCAAATAACTATCCTTTTTTCATAAAAAAGGAGGTCTCGGGGTCTCATTCCAAAATCAAGCATTAGAACGGTGAAACTCTGCCCAAATCCCTTTCCTTCCTTGCCCACGTATTTTCATCCTTTTTTGAGTTCTTGTCTCAACATTCCCTCTCTAGCCTTTTTCTCCTATACAATCCCTTCCCTTCCCTTGAAGTGATCAACTGATTGTGAGAGAAGGAATTTGGAAGGTTCACTTGGAGCAATGTTAAGAGGAGCTTGGACCAGGTTCGCAGAGCGTTGGCCTGCAAAGGTTGTAATTTCCAATCTTTGAATATTGAATAAATGAATATTTTTTCCTATCCCAAATGATGTCTTTATGTCTTTCATTTGATTTCTGCATAATGATTTATGTCTAACCCTAATTTATGAGTAGAAATAGAATATTTGTAACATTGTTTGCCTAAGTGTTGATGCAGGTTAGCTTTGGGAGGAGACCAACATCCAAGGAAACAACAAAGCTCGAGGAGGTCAGCATTAAATGTTTGGACCAAAGCTACTGCTTCTTACTTACTCTTCTATCACTTTCTATTCATCTATGTGGAAAGTTTGGAGTAGTGTAGGAATTATATTTTGTTTTAAGGGAGTTCATAGCTTTTTCTATACTTAGAACACTGGTATAGTTATAGGGGGATTTTCCTCGCTAGCACACACTAGGCCGAATGTATCCTTTTCCCAACATCTTCTTTAGTTGTATTTTGAGCTCAACTATCTATGGTGTACTCATTCTATAGGGTGTTATAGAAATTGACGTCGCTCCTGGTGTAAGTTCTATTGAAAAGTCAATATCTCTTCTTGGGGGTAGACCTGATACCTGTTTTGGAAACCCATATTTATACTCTCTTAATATGGGATGGTCCTATAGGTTTGTTTTATTGTCCTCAACATAGTTCAACACTTGTATTGCATATAAAGGGCGTCCTTTTCTGCAATACTTCTTCACTTGAAGGGTTGATATTTGTCTCACCAAGACATGCTTTTGAATTCCTTGTAGGGTCATTTTTCTCCCTTCTTCATCTTCACACTCTAAAGTGTTATTGTAACAGTCCAAATTGGTTTTATGGGAAGGAAACTAGTCCATGCCAATCAACAGGTCATAAGATCCTAAAGGAAGCATATTTAAGGTTTCTTGGGTGGGTAATCCATTCATAACAAATTGGCATGATGGTATGACCTCTGTTACCTTTCTTTTAGTTCCAATGGCTAGTTGTACTAACCATGATTTAGCATGTTTTACTTGCTGTAATTTACATTTTTCAACAGTTTGAGGGGAAACATAACTTAGATTAGAACTAGGGTCAATTAAAATCTAAACTAGATGGTTGACAATCATACCTTCCATATCCACCATTGAAGCTTGGTGGTCATATTATATATTATCCAAAGTTTTATAAATATGTGGCATGCTCCTAGCCACATCATTGACTGTGGTAGCTTCCTGGATGTTGTAGACCCTCCTATTGTTATGTTTCCTATGTGAAAAATCTCTCAACATATGTTCTTCTCCACAACCCCAACATTTCAAGGGTTCTCTCTTTGTGTTGTCAGTCATACCCGAGGCTGCTCCAAAGGTTTTATTACCACTTTGAGATGGGAAATTCTACTAATATACACTTTTAGTAGGAAGGATCGCCTTAGAAATTTTCCCATGGTTCTTAAATCTTGAGGATTTGAACCCCTTCTTCTTGAATCCCAAATTACTTTTCTTCTTCCAGTCCTCATGAGGTTTTGTCTTATTCTTGAATTTCTCATAGCAATACCTTGCCTTCCGGATAGTGTCTTATAAGGTCTTTGGCTCATCAAATTCAATTTTGTCCCGAAAGGACTAAAGTAGCCCACTAATGAATCATTGCATATTTACCTTTTCATCCTTTATGTAGGGCACATACCTTATCAACTCAATACATTTGTTGATATATTCATCTATTGAGAGTTGTCCCAGCTTGGGTTCATTGAACTCCTTGGTCTTCCCATCAAAGCAGGGATGATTTTAAGGATGGAAATTTATTTTAAAATGTAGAAACCTTGGCGAATCTTACTAATCTTTCATATGCCAACTATAAACGATTGGTGATATTTTTGTAAAAATATTCAAATTTCTAAGGATTTTATATAGTTTTTATAAAATTTTGGCAATTTTTAAGGTAAAATAATTTTATCCTATAGAATTTGGGTGAATAATTTTTAAAATAGCGAATCTCGTTTTTGGAAAAACCATGGAAAATTAGCCCATGAGCGAAATTTAGCCCCTAAAATCATCCCTGCATCAAAGTATTTCTCTGATAGATACTTCTTCTTGAATTATTTCTCAAATTGTTTCCATGAAAAGTTCTTATCATGGATTCCTTTCACATTCCTAAGGTCCTCCCACCAAATGGAGGCCTTTCCATTTAGGATGAAAATGGATTTTCGAGCCTTTAAGTTTTTAGAGTAGTCATGGACTCTAAAGTACTTCAAGAATAGTATCCAAACTTCTGCTTCTACCCCCTTCTTAATTTCTCCATAAAAAGTGGGTGGTTTGGCTTTCTTAAAATCTTCAGGGTCATGGCTCTTGGAATGTTTCCTCTTCTCTCTTCTCCTCTGAAATTTGAACAATTTTTTCTACTAGAAGATTCCTTGGAGTTGTCAGTTTCCTCACCATAGGATTCTTCTGATGAGTCTTTGTTGGCTCTATGTTGTGCCTTCTTTGAGGTGCTCCTCCTTGTGTGACCACTTTCAGGACCATACTTTCGTATCTCAGGTGGACTTTGGGTCTTCTTAGTACAATTTATGTCCACATGATTGTCTGTTGGTCCACATTGTAACTACATTTGTATATCTGATAATCTTTGTAGTAGGATTGCGTTAATTTCAGTTTTCTTTTCCTGCTCTTTTATCAACCTTTCATTGTCATCCTTACAACTCTGTAATTTTTCCATGAGGCTTTGTATGGTTTCAGCCAAATCTGGAGGGGTTTTCACTGACCTCCTCTCATCAGATTCCTCTTCTCTGTTGTGGGAGATTTCCCACAACTCATGGTGTGTCACCATCCCTTACGTTGTAGTTTTCTTGTTTTCCACTGATTGCTTGCGTGTTGATAAAACATTTTATGTTAGTTAATGATCTACTAGTTTATGAAAAACACACAATTTCGATTTTTCAAAACATATAACAAAAACATAAAGTTTCATTCCTATCTTCAGTAGTGGTTTAGATAAGTTTCTTATGAAAGGGGGTAAGATAAGATGTTACTCCTTAAAATTTCTCTATCAGGGTTTTTATGCGATTCGTTCATGAGCCCAAGCAGGCCAAGTGTTGTTTCCTACTCTGATACCAATTTGTAACAAACCCGAACCCTAAGTACCCTTTTTAGGGATGGGACATCAAAATTTAACTTTCCTTCATCATCTTGAATCCTTTCCCCAGGATATTTTTCCTCTTCTGATCGTCAAGAACTGTCTAACAACTGCTACCCTTCTCGAATCCGAGATTTGGATTGGGAGATACAACCTTCCAAAGCTCTTCGATCATTATTAGTCAAGGTCCATGTGGCGCCCATGTAGGTCCATCTCATTCTTACCATCCCAAGTTTTCCAAATTCCCATGGATTTCCCTGTGTTCCTACATCTACAATGGAATTCCATCCACCATTCAATCCAATGGTGAAACTTCATCCTCGTTTAACACATAAGATTAAGGGAAATTCAACATTCGACGCTTCAGCACTAAACACCCCTTTTTCTTTCTACGTGCATACCCTTCGGATTTTCGAAATCCCAAACTCCCGAAGGAGCCCAAAATATTTCCATGTGGCTCTAGCCTTTGGCCCTTTCATCTTATCTAAGATACTACACCCCAAACCTTCAGAGTTCCTAAGTCCCTAACTCCCGAAGGGTCCACGCTTAAATGTGATGGTGTATTAAATGCAAAATCAAGGATAGGTGGGTCCCGAGTACTCCAACCGCTAATAGGCCAAGAGAATATGTGCCAAGGGGGTGAAACGTGGAAAGGCAGAGATGAAACATGGCCCCATGAGTGGGTGACACATGTCACGTTCTAATGGGCACATAGGGTCTCAGAAAAATACAAATCAAGGTGACATGTGGCACGTCGAACATGGTTCCATGTCACCCTAGGTGACGTTAGTGTTCCACATCACTCCAGACTAATAGCCTACCAACACCCCTTATATCTCAAGGAAGATTTGCATCAATGTAGATCCATAGATCTATGGCCTATGTTACTTCGTAAATTCAATGTTCAGGGAATCTGTTGTGTGACTTCCTCTTTGCTTCTAGAGTGGTCAACGCCAATATGACCACAATCTATATCTAACAGTCATGGGAGATCCCGAAGTGCCCCAGATATATGGTCTGCATCACTTCATGACTTCGATGTTTAGTGGTTCCTTCTGCTTAACACTCCTTTTCACCTGAAGTGGTCAACGCCGGACTGACCATGGTGTAGATCCAATGGTCAAGGGATATCTCAAAGCACCCTTGGACATATGGTCTGCGTCACTTCACGAGTTTGAAATTCGGGGGTTCTACCTGCTTAATACTCCTTTTATCCCATAGTAGGACTTTGTCAAAGTTCTACCCGCAAATCCTTACAGTGATGGATCAAACAGTTGGGAGGATTTCTCAATGGACTCCCCAAATCCATGGCTCAAATTAATTCACAAATCTGGCATTCAAGGGTTTTGGGGTTATGAAACCTCTGTTCTCCCAAAGTAGCCAACGTCGGAATGACCATGAAATAGATCCAACGGTCAGGGAAGATCCCAAGAATACTCATATTTACGGCTCGCATGACTTCAGGACTGGTAAGTGGGTCAGTATTTAATGGTGGGGCTGGTCCAACAGTCATGGTTAAGGGAACTGCCATATATTGGTCAACCTCGCTAGTAACCATACCAACAAGTTACCTTCGATTGTTTTAGAAGGTTGTGAAGTCATTTGTCCCAGAGCTCTAGACTCCTAGAGTTCTGAAACCAAGATGGCCTAGCTCCTTTTGGACCTAGCGATGGTTCCATGGTCCTGATCATATGGATTCTTGGACAAACCTTGAGGTTACGTGCTCTATTCTTGGTCATGATTTATTTAATTCCATGGACATGAGCCCTTGGTCACACCGAAAAAGGTTTTTAAGGAGATGCCTTCCTTCCACAGAGCTTGAACTTAGTGACCTACGAAGGGTGAATTGAGGGGTCGACATGACTGAGGTGTTACAGTGAAGTATTCCCCGACTCCTATATTACGAAATCATTCCTTGGGAATATTTCCCTAAGGGTTTTCCAACAAGTACATGAATCATAAACTTATTCTTAAATTCTTTTAAAGACCCATGTCTAATAGTTCTCCTTCTTCTAAGAAGAGGCAAATAGAAACCCTGTAAATATAGAAGTTTACAGAAGAATAATAATCATTTCTAATGATTTATCAAACACTGCAAAATTTAACCATAAACAAAGACATTAAACCATCACTTCCATTCAAGTACACAGAGTATAGAAATACTTATCAGAAACCAGAATCGTGAAGCAACTACTAAGAGGGGTGCCTGTTTCCACCCAACTGTAGGCACAACCACTCATGAACAGATTTAACTTTGGCCACTCCCTAGCTAGACCATGACTCTCTGAGAAAGAATCTTCTTTCTTGTTCAACGATAGTCATGGATGGAGGTTAATATCCTCCTACCATAGGAACTTGGAAAAATATTTTTTCTCTCTCTACCAAGCAAGGGGGTATGCAACGTGTACTCCCACAGTCACTTGTCTTCTCTACAACCTTGTTTATTAGCTTGGACTAAAAATGATTCCAGCAACTTCTTTCACCCAGAACGAATTTGTTTCTCATTTCTCCTCCAAACTAGAGAGATGCAAGCGCTCTCCTCTCTTTGGGATATTGGTCTCTCGACTCATCTTCCTCGTAGATTCGCCTATGCCCCCGAATCCCTTACTTTCTTTCCTTCCTCAACAATATTGCGTGGGTCTAAATACATAGCTCGTGGTCAGGTCAAGAATCCTTGCAAATGGGTACTCTTCCCAGATCCTCATTAACTCTTGAGGAGGACTTCCCAACTACCATCCTGGCTGGTAAATTATTTCTAGGTCAGAGGACTGTTCTGGGCCTAAGTAAGTTAAATCTAGTAAGGTACTGGTCTGGTAGGGTTCATCTCAACCATTGCAGGTTCCCCTCACCATCTCTCTCATAACATCATGATATACCTTGGAAAACCCCCATCCCTTCAGCAGTTATGAAACACTATCCATTTTTAATTGATAACATAAATACATACATTACCTTTTATAAGAAAAAGGTTCATCAAATCCAACATTCACACATATTCATTCTGCCACAGTTTTTTGGCAAGTTATAGTTATATTTACACGCTGGGGGAAACATGGGTATTACACCTTCATCTAACATTATATTCTTGTCAAGAGGGATATCAAGGAAGGGTTGATCAATCCTTCCCCCAACATAATATTCTCGTCAAATTGATATCATGGAAGGGTTGGTCAACCCTTCCTCTAACATAGAGTTATCATTAAGGTGGGCCTAGGAAGGGTCAGACGATCCTTTCTCTAGCATAGAATTATTATCAATGGAGAGCTAAGGGAATGGTCAGATGACAAATCCTATATAATAGTATTCTCATTGAGGGGAGTACATATAAGGGTCACTCGACCCTTCATATAGCATAGTATTCTTATCGAGTGGGATATAAAGGAATGACAAATTGACCCTTCCTCTAACTAAGTCTTCTAGTTGAAGGGAACCTTGAGAAGGTTTGGATGAACTTTTCTTTAGCATAATACTATTGTCAATGGAGAACCTAGGAAAGGGTCAGTCAACCCTTCCTCCAACATAGTATTATCATTGAGGGGGACACTCTATAAAGGTCGTTTAACCCTTCCTTGAGCATAGTATTGTCACCGAGGGTGATATAGGGAAGGGTCAACCAACCCTTTATGGGAATATTATTCTCATCAAGGGGGAACCCAGGGAAAGTTCAATGAACCCTTATTTGAGTATAGTATTCTCATTAGGGGAAGCTTTGGAAAGAGAGTATTAATATTTCCTTGAGCATAATATTCTCATTGACAGGATCACATGGAAGGGTTGATTGATCCTTCCTTGAGCACAGTATTCTCATTGAGGGGATCCAAAGGAAAGTTCGAATGACCCTTCGTTTAACATAAATTATCATTGAAAGGTATTTTGAGGAAGGGTTAATCAACCTTTCCTCTACTTGAGTATTCTCATCGTTGTGAACCATAGGAGTTGCCAATTGACCTGTTCTATACCCTAGTATTATCATCAAGGGGGGGAACTTAGGGAAAGGTTGGCCAACCCCTCCTCAAGCATAGTATTATTTTTAAGGTGAAGCTTGAGGAAGGGACAACCGACCCTTCCTCAAGCATAACATTCTTGTTAAGGGGAGACCAAACAAGGGTTGACCAATCCTTCCTTAAGATTACTATTCTCATTAAAGGGATCCTAGGGAAGGTTCTATCAATGCTTCCTCTAGCATAGTATTCTCTTGGAGAGGAAACCTAGGGAATGGTTAACCAACACTTCCTCAAGAATAATATTCTTGTCAAGGCTAGTTCAGGGAAGGGTTGACCAACCCTACCATATGCATAGTATTCTCATTAAGGGGGAATATAGGGAAAGTTTGACCAACCCTTCCTTGAGAATACTATTCTCATTGAGGGGAGAGCTTGAGGAAGGGATATTTGACCCTTCCTTCAACATAATGTTCTTGTTAAGGGGAGCCCATGGAAGGGATGGTTGATCCTTACTCAAGCATGGTATTCTAATTAAGGTAATCCTAGTGAAGGATCGGCCAACCCTTTATCTATCATAATATTATTGTTGAGATGAATCTTAGGGAAGGGTCGATTGACCCTTCCTCTAGAATAAAATTCTCATTGAGGAAGAGTCCATGGAAGGGTCATCTGATCCTTCCTCAAGCATGATATTCCTTAATAATAATATTATTATTGAGGAATATCCTATATAATGGTTCGTTGAACTGCTTCATAGATTAATATTTTCATCAAAAGGGAGCATGAATAACTTCTACCCAACCCTTCCTTTGACTGTGTGTACTCATCATGGGGATATTTAAGAAGGGTGGTTGATCCTTCCTCTCACCTAATATTAGCATTAAGAATAGGACTAGGGAAGTATTAGTTAATTATTCCTAAATCCTAGTATTCTCTTCAAGGTGAAGACATGGTAAATATTGACCAACACATCCTCATATTTAGTATTTTGGTAAAAGTGTAACTCTAGCAAGGTTTTGTTCACTCTATTGATATCGTTGAAGGAAAGATTGAGAATGATTAAAACAACACTTTATAAAGGTTAGTGTTATGCTCGAGGTAGAGCTTAAAGAAGTGACAACTAAACCTACCTTTAGAATAATATTCTCTTGAAGAAAGAGAAGGGTTGGTTGACCCTTTCTCAAGATTAATATTTTCATCAACTTGGAATATAAAGATGGATTGCTTGACCCATCATTAAGATTAATATTATCATCACATAGGATATTAATGAAATATTGAAGGATCCTTCCTATAGCATATTATTCTCATCAAGTGGGAGGTTAAAGAATTTATGGATGACTCTTATTAGTGCTTAGTATTCTATTCAAGGGTAGAAAGTGGAATGGTTGGCTAAACCTTTTTCAAACATCTTATTCACTTTGAGTTGTAGACTCTTGAAGGGTCAGTTGATTCCTATTCAATCTTAGTAATCTCTTATAGAAGGAGATTGAACGAGAGACACCAAACCCTTTCTCTAAATTAATATTATAGTTAATTAAGAGTAAAAGGAAGGGTTGCTCAACCATTCCTCTAAATTAATATGGGTCGATCTAAGGGTTAGTTGACACATTCTAAACATTAATATTTTTATTGATTATTATTTGTACTAAGGGAATGACCAAATGGTCACTGACCCTTATTTAGACTTGAAATTTTATCATACTCTAAGGTGATCACTCATATGCCTATCCTACTCAAGTGTTTAGAAATCTTATCTATGTTTTCTTTAATTTGGACATGTAGAGTTGTTTCTTTCCAAGTGTCCCTTTACTCATCATTATTAGGTGGTGATCACTCATATGCCTATCCTACTCAAGTGTTTAGAAATCTTATCTATGTTTTCTTTAATTTGGACATGTAGAGTTGTTTCTTTCCAAGTGTCCCTTTACTCATCATTATTAGGTGGTGTGGTTCTTTTACACCTATATCTAAGAGGTGTCATCTTCATCAAGTTGTTTCATGTGGATCATATGCATCCATCATGTATACAAAGTAATTTTCGTTATGGTCATTATGAATAGTGGGTGTTGTTATCACATGACCCTATCATGCATACGAGCGATTATGTTTATTATTATTATTTTTATAAAATTTGTATCAATTTATTCAATTTAGTGTTAAAGTGTTATGAAAGTATTTTGTAAAATTTGTATAACAATATGGAAGAGAACATTAACTTAGATAATTTATATTAATTTACCATATTTATATTATCTTATTTTCATTTTAGTTTATCCATTACATTATTTATATTTTTAATCTGGAATATAGTTGATCTATTTTCATTTTAATTAATTTATGTAGATTTCAACTGAATTATATTGATTTGTGGTGGTATCATTGTTGTTGTATATTAACAAAAATGTCTTTTAGAATATTAGGTTATAAACACTATGTAGACATTCTAGTCAATGGATTAGAACTTGTTGAAGGAATATCCTACCCAAGTAGAAATGACTTGTACAACAACATCATCAAACATGGAGGTGTTGTTGTAAATGTACTAATTTTTAAAATGGATATATTTAGTTGCAGCATGCATCAAGAGGTGTAGATACACTGTTATATGCAAGAGATGATTTTATTGAATGGGATGCATAATAGATTGTTAATCACATTGAGTGATACCTACAACATGCTGAGGTGAAGGAGATAAATGGTGTCAATTCTAGGAGTGGAGTTAAAAATATTCTACATGATCCATGTTAGCTTTCCTTCTTAGAAAAGTCAATTTGTTACACAAATATTTATATAAAAGAGATTGCATTTCCATAGGTATTATTATGAATGTAGATGAAAATGATTTTCTTGAATGGAATCTTTTGGGATATTTATCATTCAATGTGCTGGTGAAGGAACTGGTGTTTCCTTGTGACATTTTCTCATCAAAGTTAAAGTTGGGCAGACTTGTATCTTTCCCAATAAAAAAAATGGTGGATTAAATAGAATTTAAATCTTAAGTGTTCAAATAATTAACCAATTTGAAGGTTCAATGACACTAATGAACCAAAATCACAACATTAAGTTTGTGGGAGAAAATATGAATCTAGTCCATCGATGTTTTTCAAAGCCAATTTATATATTGCTAGGGGAATAACTTCAAACATTTTGGAAGGAAAGGTGATGCACTTTTCACCACTACATGGTAATGAATTTGGAATTTTAATCCAAAAATTATTTTTCCATTGTGAGAAATGTTGGTTATCAAAAATTTCTCTTCATAGGTAGCCTGCAAACAATTTGCTTGACCCTAGTGATGCCTCTTTAGATGTGATATTAAAATTAAATGGAAATAAAAATAGTGTCAACTTTTGGAAAGTATTAAGCATCTCACCCACCAAGTCAAAACACCCTTTGGGGAAGGAAGAAAGTCCTTAAAACAAGCTCGTCTAAGGAATATCTAGATGCCCAATATATATCTATCCAAACTATGGGGTTATTTTGATGGAGTGTGCCAAGGTTCACTAGGAGAGTGAGGTGCAAGAGATCTCCTCTTTCTCAAGAACACACACGTGCTTCCTCTAAAATATAGAGCAGGAGTGGGAACAAACAATAGGGTAGGACTGTATGCTTATGTGTTTTGTTAAAAATAATAGTGGACCATAAGATAAAAATACTTCAAATTCTTGGAGACTCCAAAATTGTTTTAGACTATTCAAATTAATATGTATTTAAGTCCCATCATGAATAAAATTCAGACGTTGAAAAGTGAACTAGATGAAATATACTTCATTCATATACAAGGAATTCAACCAAAATGTTTATGATTTATCTAAAGTGTCTATCTCAATTCAATAAGGAACACTAATTGAGCAAGAGAAAAAGGACAACATTCCTTTTCCAACAATACATAAATTTCTCTTTTGATGGTCATTTTATGTTTAGGTTTTCTTTATGTATTCAAGGATGGACATTGGAATGTTTATGGGTCATCTTTGTTGGATCAGTTGGAAGATTTTAAAGTCAAGTAATAGGTTGGTTGTAAGTTGGGGTTTGAAATGGGTAAGACTATAAATTTTGTTTTCTTGTGTAGGGGGTACTTGTGTGGAATATGGGCTAAAAATCTAGTCAAAGCGTATTTGATTTCTTCTTTGAAATATCAATATAATGATTTTTTTTTGAAAAAAAAGAGATTTGTTTCATAGGATACCCTTATAAGAATAAAATGATGGGTAGTTAGTTCTCTGGGCCATAAAATTTACAGGTTGACAAATTTTTCCTACATCAATGTTGATAGTTTACTCTCCACAATACACATAAAAAACATTCAAATTGAATGTAAAATTTCAACATTGGTTGAGGTATAGATTATGATGAATTTTTCTCCTTAGTTGCTAAATTAACTTTTCTTAGGTTGTTGTTGTCATTTGTAGCTACTTATGAATGTAAAATTGAGAAAATGGACACAAAGAAAACATTTTATCATGGATAGATCAATGATAAATTCTTATTCATGCAATGACCAAAACGATTTGAGGCAAGTGGGAGAGATGCATCGATGTGCAAGTTGAATAAATCACTTTGAAGTAGTCCCTAATATAGTGGTCATGCCAAATATTTGATAGACATGTTCTTGTACAAGGCTCCATAAATAGTGATGTTGGTAATTATGTCTACTACAAGAAGGAATGTAAGAACTTCATAATTACAGTTTTTATATGTTTATTTATTACATTACCTTGATTAGTGATCCCAAGGATCTAGTCAAGGAAACTAAATCCAAATTGACAAGTGATTTGAAATGAAGGATCTTTGTTCATTGCATTATTGCTTGAACACTGAGGCGAAAAGAGACCACCATAATAAAAATGTTATGGATTATCCAAAGGAAGTATGTTGAAGACATGCTTGGAAATTTTAGTATGGATAGGAGTATGCTAGTTAATACTCAATGTCAAATGGAAGTATTATTGTCTAATGACATATGAGTCTTAAGAATAAGCAGGACAAAAAAGAAATGCTAAGAGTTCCATATTCTACTGGCGCAGTTTGAAATTTCATGTGTGTAATGGCTTGCTGACTTTGACTTTCATAGTGATATAGACAATGGAAGGTCCACGGGTGCCTATCTTTTTACCTTATTTAAAGGAGATGTAAGTTGGAAGAGAAAGAGGTAGATTGCATTACTACTACAAAATATTTTAAGGAATTGGTTTGGCTAAAATGTTTCTATAAAGATATTGGTTTCAAACAAGGTCCACACCCTTATGATGTGATATTTAGAGTCTTTCTTGACCAAGCATACCAAGTTGCATTCAAGAACGAAGAATATCAAGATAAAATTTCATTATATCATTGAATTGGTTGAGTTAGATGAGATGATAAAACTCAAGACAAGACAATGTAATTTATGCTTTAACCAAGGATTTGGTTGAAAGGAAGTGTGCTTGGTGCAAAGGCAAGGTGGGCATACACGATTCTCATGAGTAACGTGTGCCAATCACTTCTCAACATTAATTGACATTAAAGAAATGAGTGTTTGGTTGACATGCATATTAACGTTGTAACTACCCATTGTGGATGCCAATTATCATAGTTTGTTATGTTAGGTGAGGACAATTATTATCTCATATAGGGTTTCATCTTTATACTCATGTCCTTTCGCATTTGATTTCACCAAGAGGTGCTTTCCACTATTGATATAGTTAAACACTTAGGATTTAGTTAAGATCAACTTGGTCTAATGTGTCTTTAGGTAAAGTGTGTTTCTTTAATGTGTATTCTTAGTATGCATTAATATGAATTTGTAGTTATCTAATATAATGATCATGATATGTTCTAGACATAAAGTGATCCATGATTCATCTTCTCCCCAATACTAAAGGCTATATTGATTTGTGGCTTATCACTTGATTGGTCCATGATATCTATTTAAATATGATGGAGGTTCATTTGTTAATGATCAATTGTGAGAAAATCATATGTAACTTTTTTCCTTTTTCATTAATATATTGCCTCAAGTCACCTTGTTGGTTGGGTTCATGGGTTGTTTCCTTCTATGAGGGTTTTAAATACATATTACATTGGTTTTGAGGATTTCAAACACATATTGCATTAGTGTATTGATATTTGATCTATTTGTGTGAGAAATTTATTAATGTAGTTGAACTGTGTGGAAATAAACCATTTATCGAACATGGTATCAGAGCACACATGAAGACCTACTCCCGTTGTTGATCAAGATCCTAAACTTGCATCACTACATGAATAAAAAGTTTTGGTTTCTATAATTTTTTAGTATTTCTGGGCTAATAGAGTTATTCCATTACATTTGAAACATTACGTTTAGTTGGAAACACTTTATTTTTAGATGAAAAGGTTTATGTTTTCCCAAGATACAACCATTTTTATCAGGATTGTAGGTATAACATTACATTACGATTTTTTTATATACTATGTTAAAATTTTAGTTTTTCTATTTATATTTCTAGTTTACTACCGTTTTGTTCTGCATATGCTCTTTCTCATGCACCTTGTGCGATCTCAACAAATGAAAAATAGAGCAACACATGTTTTCTTTATTGCATATGTTGTTTTCCCTACACTTTATGCAATCTCAACAGGTCAAAAGCAAAGAGAAAAACTTACTTTCTGAGTAGACTAATTGAGATCTAACCTCAATCTTATCAAGTGTTGGATTTGTATTTCAAAATTTCATTTGTTTTTGTGTGCGACCATGTTGAAACTTTTGCAGACCAAAAAAGGGGTTTCAGGGGTATCCACACATTTCAAGGCAAAGAGTAAAAAACATTTCTCTCTCTCTCTCTCTCTCTCTCTCTC
>ML787291.1:251407-281947 GCA_009831015.1 Picea engelmannii | reverse complement strand
TTTTTAAGTTACCATTTGCATTTAACTTTACTTTATAAAGTAACTTTATTGTAAAAATAATTCTGACTTATTTTATAAAAGTAGGTCAATCATTGTAAAAGTAACTTATTTGTAAAAGTGAGCTTATAGGTCAACTTAAAGAAGGAAGGGGATTTTGTTTCCTCAACAACCTCATTGTGCACCCATCACCACATGGGGCAACTTCTATCCACCACATGGCACTTTGGTTACTTTTTATTCATTTCTTAAAAAAAGGTGTAACTTTGACATCTAAACTCTGTTTTTAGTGTTGTTTTTTTAAACTACTTATTTTTTGAGAGCTTTCCATCTAAACAATAATTTTATGATTTTGAAGCCATATTACCTGCATTTTTCAATATGGATAGTGTTGGGCCTCAATTTCGACAAGTTTCTAAGAGACATTCATCTTCATTTTCCATAATTTCTCCCTTATCCTTCCTATAGTTACACCATTATTGTCATATATTGCCTTATTTCACCAATATATGATTATCCAAACTTCACAAGGCATAATAATGCTAAAAAACTGAATATTCCATGTATTGATGATTATTTAGAGCATATGTGTTTGTTTCCTAACCTAGCTATTGAAGGGCCAGATTGACCCGTTCAATCAGATGAGGGAAAATGCCCGATGTTAGATCCTAATCAGACCTACTCTTGTTTGGAGGAGCGTTTCCCACGAGTTTATGGGCCTTGTTGCCACTCATAATTAAAAGAATAAAAAGGGGAAAGACAATGAACTGCCCCCCAAAGAGTTCTAAATAATACAAAGGCTAAATTAACTAAAAAGAAACTAATCTAGCTCTAACTAATTCTAATCTATCTCGGGAGTGAAAACTAGAAGATGAGCACAACTTAAGATGATATCTTGGGGTGCAGAAATATTTCATGAAAACCAAGACATGTTAACACAATAATACTACATAAATCATCCCAAATAGTTGAAGAGGAGATCACTCATAAGAAATCACAACAACAGAGGATTCTAGATACTAAACACATAAATAGTTCATATGATCAATACCCATAAAACTTAAACCACAGATACAAGTATAGAATAGTCTCACAAGCATTTGCTAACAATCATGAATTCAAAATGCCTCATGCTTTTTATTACTCGGAGATAATAGTACCATATTTTGTTACAAAGGGAAAAATTCCTCTCTCTATGCCATTAGTTCTTTTTTATAAGGCAAGAGAGAGACTCTTCAGTTATCATCACTGTTCATTTAATTTTCCTTACATTTCTCTTCTCTCATTTTGAAAATGGACACATGTAAGCTTACACATGGAAACTGAACATACTCATGAGTTATTATTTTCATCCTTGGACAATTTACAAATGACATCTATTTAAAAACACTCATCGCCTCTATCCATTCGTGTTATCTTTTGTTTTTTAGAAGTTTATAGGCTTTTCTGGTTTCGAATTATAGAATGTGATCATTGTGGCTTATTCTCCTCTTTCATAGCTTTACTTTGATCTATTGTTGGCTCAATTTCATTGGTTGCAACTCAATATATGACGATTTGAAGTCAGCATACCTGATTTTTCATCTGAATTTGTTTTCCACCTGTGTTTTGCATTTTTGGGCCATTTCTAATTTCAATCTGCTAGAAATTCCTATCCTAGCCTATTTTTCACTCTCCTAGATTTCCATCGAATCCTCCTATGCCTGATTTCATTTCTCGTAGCTCCATATATGGCTTCCTGAAATTGGTATGGCCAATTTTCCCCCAAATCTATGGGTGTCTTCTTTCTGCATTTTCTTTCATTTTATGTCGACCTTCTGGCTTGGATACCTGCATCAATGCATTCCTCTGTACAATAGCTTTCCAATGAGGTATCATGGGCCTTATTCCGACACCTATACAAAAATATATGGTTGTTTGAAATTTCTCACTCAACAACCATTGACCAGGTCCGTGGGTTAATTTGGACCATTAATTCTCAAATCTGTAAAAGAGAAAACCCACTAGATCAATGGTTTTGGTCAATTGTCCTTCGGACCTCGAAAAGAGCAGAGTGTGTGCATTCATAACTTCACATCGGGGTCTTTCTAACTCCTATCCCATTCCCATCCCAATTCATCAACTCTGAGAGGGAGATCTAATCATTCAATAGATATAGAACCAATCCCCATAGTCCATCGAAAAATCCATTTTACAGCCTATTCTAATGCGATAGTGCAAAGGTATCAATGAAAAGAATCGAAAAAATTCCTTCTTTGATTCACATATTGAAGGTTAAAGATCGAAAAAAGGGAGATGATGTGCATTTAGAGATGATTATTCGACGTCCACAAATTTGTGAAGTTTCATGGTATCGACAAGGGGTATCAAAGAATATTCCCCCATAGATTTGTTTTACATGCGAAAGATTTGGATCATCCTTTCGGTGATGATCAACGATCATGATTAAAATTTATTCAGAGTCCAAATGAGACCATTCAGAGTTTTAACCCCGACCATCCAAAGTTATAACCCGAATACTATTGCACAAAAAATATCTGACAGTTCATTCATGGAAAAGATCGGTGGCTAGGGAGAGTTTCGCTTTGGAAATCTGCTTGAGGTTTAAGCTTGCAAAACTTTGCAAAGTAATAAGCTCGTGGTTCCAATGTTGGTTTCTTGGAAGGAAAAGGGGCTTATCTCCAAAAGAACCTGCGTAATTCGCCAAAGAATTCAGTTGTGAGCAACATTCTCATGTGAAAGAACAAGACAAGGATTCGATCTGAGATAACGAAGGAACATTCACTAACTCATAAATAGAAAGAAAACTATGTATTGTGGGTACTGTAGCCATAAGTCCATCAAATATGACAATGAATTAAAGTTGTCAATCGAATAACGAGTGAGATTTAATCCCAACCATTCATCGGGGGAGGGTCGTCAAAGTGAGTTGTGATAGTAGGAGTAGATGTAATCTGATGGAGAAGGACTCTGAAAATGAAGAGTGTGAATTCCAAGGATGAAAAATCTATAACATCATTGTCGAGTACATGATCAAAAGGCCGGGAATAAGAGTCAGGAAGCTCGATAAGGATCAAAGTGAATATTCTGGAAAAGGATGAACAAATTTCCCCACAGGCCTCTCAAGGTTGGAGCGGCTATGCGAACAAAGTGTCATTACAAATTTTCTTGTGCACCACAACAGAATGAGATCAACCGTGAAATCAAGGAAGACTAGGTAATACAATAAACAATATATTCCCTAGATTTTAAACCAACTTATGAGAGAGTGTTAGGTTTATTGAAAAATAGCGTGATGATTGTAGGTGAGTGTCTTAAGACTACATATTGTAATACAAAATAGAAGAGTAGGATCCGTATGCGAGAGCACAAAGTATAAATTCATGCAACATAACATGTTAGAAAGAGGATGCATAATTTGAATTAGGCAATCAACAAATAAACAACCACAACCTTATCTGAGACATGCAATAGAGCATCAAACCGTGCAGCCAAATAGGATCATCAAACATTTCAGAATCAACAAAAGGTCTGAAGACAACGTGTCAAGTCCATCATACAAATGTCAAAAATATGACAGCCCAATAAGAATTATGAAGACATTTGAAATCATCAGATCGGGAAGAATAGTCAGCACCCATCAAATACTATCATCCATCAAGATAAAACTCCCAACTCCTTCAAAGTAGAAAAATAGATAACATTAGGTTCAAGCAGTAGAGGATTAGGAAATAGGGTTGAAATTTTAGTAGGGGGGCCCTTTCCTTTTGCTTGTAAAATCAAAAGTAAAGGTGGGTTGTTGTGGCTATAACACTAGCACTTGAGGATGTGGCAGGTCTCAATGATCTTCAAGTTTCTCGTAGCTTGCCAGTACAACAAAACCATTGACTAGCTACCAAATTCTGTAGGTGAGAATTTATGAAGGCCAACTTTCCACATCATTTTTTAGCATATGAAGACATATATCAAAATTATAAATCATGGATTTTGTGCAAAGTGAGCCCATTTAGGTGAATTGTGAGCAAATTTCTCAGAGAATGCACAATTTGGAGGATATGACCGTTTCTTCAAAATGGAATTTCCTAGATTTGTATGTGAGACTGATTTTTAGAAATAAATGCATTCATGTAATCCTTCATTCATTAAGATGGTTTCACATTGATATGGATAAAATGGGCAAGTGGTTCATGATCTATACCTTCATACTATGGTTATTTTCCTCTTGGATTCGATAAAATCAACTCAAAAACTCTCATTCAATGTCTTGGTCAACTCAAGTATCTAAATGAAAACATATAGTAGCAGAAGCAAAGATTTGAACTACTCATCAAATTGGGGAGGAAATCGCTCAATATAGGAATGACCCAACTAAAATAGGAGTTAGACTATTCTGTCATCACTTTTTGAGAAGAATTATAGATTAAGCTGTTGCATTTTAGATTGTATAAATAACCAAAGATGCAACTATGAAGTGGATTCGATTTCATACAAAAAAATATTGAAGTGAAGATTGTGGCAACCTTGATTATCAATATAATTTATTTGAGTTCTTCCATTATATAATATTCATTGTGCATGTGCCAAGCTTGGAGCCCCCCCTTTCATTGGTTCATGTCACATTATTTTTGTAGATATATATGCATATTTATGTTTTTTCTACAATTCCTTATTTGGTAAATGTTCTTATCCTCTTTATTTTTATTTTTTATTTTATTTTTATCAGCTTTCTGTTCATTAGATTTAGAATCAAATTTAATTTTATCTTTATCTACAATCAAGAATGAATTTGTTTTCAATTTAGAAATGAAAAAGGTCTCCAGAGTATTGCTATAAGCTTCTCTTAATCATATACTCATTAAAAAGAAACATTGTAGCCAACATTTCTACCAGTAGGGACCACACCGAATACTTGCTAACAGATTAGAACTTGGCTTAAAGATTTAATTAATGAATGTGTGTGTTAAATATGATTTCCAATCCTCAACCTTCATAAGTTAGTAACGTATTGTTGCAAGATCCATCACTTGTTGATGCAATAAAACCTTGTAACATGATTTTTTACCAGTGAAACTGTGACAAATTTAGATGGGAAGAATTAGAACTTAGCTTAGAATATTTTCATTTGAATATTCTTCTCAATCCTCAACTGATCTGAAATATCCTTATATGCTTTTTTAATCTTTCAATACATATGAAGCATCTAATTGACATTCAAAATAAAATGATCACTTGACTGTATGCAAATTACATGTGAAGAACTTATCTAACCAAATACACTTTAATGATAAAATAACTTGCAAAATAATATTTGAGCTTGAAATGAACAACAATAATGAAATCACATACATAAGTTGGAAACAGAGTTCACCCAATTTGTGCTACCGCTCCAGGTTCGATTCCAATAGAGATCTTCTTTTATTAATGCTCAGATGCTTTCCTTTTACAGTGGCCTTTTTACATGTTGCTCAAATGCAAAAATGAAGTGCACTATTGGATTCCTAGTGAAAAATCGTGCAAAATGAGTATAAAATTCTTGAAATTCCATCAAGGTACCTCTCGACATGCTTTACAGTGTAGCCTCATAACTTATCTACCCTCGGGTATGAATTACGACACCAAAATCTGCATTAATGTTTGTACAATCTCAGTCTGCATGCCATTAAATAGGGTGTGCCCCTTAACCAATGTCAAAATTTTGTGTCATGCTTTAAATATAAATTAGTTTGTTTGTTTTAAAAAAACATATATATGGTTCATTGGTTAAAACTGTGGCATATAAAGTGGCAGGTCTGGGGTTCTATTCACTGTGATCCTTGGCATATTCTGTAGTTTGTTTTATGTGTGGTTATAACCATATGTGATATGGTTACGGTGGAAAAATTTTGTTATCCCCTGCGTGAACTATGGTGTTGGTTATGTAATATAACATATGAATACAAAATTGGGGTCAAGGGCTAGGCCCTCGACCCCTTTTAAACCCCATTCAATAAAATACTTCACTTTAAATACATTTGTTGCCATGCTATGTTAAGAACCAAATATATGGCGCGTTGGTAAAGGAGGGTGTTGGCATGTTTTTAGACAGAGGCGGAGTATGTGTGTTTTTCATTGATGGCACGTGTTTGTCATTGATGGCGAAGATCAACACGATCAGTAGCATAGCGATAATGGCAAGATCAACAGTGTAAGCTCATAAGGAGGAAAATAGTCAAAGCATGACAAAGGTGGCAAGATCAGCAGTGTAAGCTTAGAAGGAGGAAAATAGTCAAAGCACGACAACGGTTTCGTTTCGGAGTTTCGCAGATCGGGAAATCTAAAGGAAAGAGGTTCAAACTCACGATATGCGAAATCACGATAACAATCTTGACCATTGGAGTCATAGGACACATGGAAAGAGATTGGAATTTCGCTAACTTGCACATTGGAGGAGTCAACGGAGCATGGTGTGGGAACTCGCGATATGTGAGATCAAAAAAAGATCTGAACCGTCAAATCATCGAGATCGTGGACCGTTGATCAGGCATGATGAAGGCCTGTGAAGTTGCAAAATCGCGATAAGATCTTGACCATTGATTCAATAAGGACACGTGGTAAAATCACGATAATATCTGGACCGTTGGTTCCATAGGACACATGGAAAAAGATCATCATTTTGTTGAGTGGAAAGTCAAAGGAGTGAAGTGCTCATTTGATTGGTGAGTGGTCTTATCTTGTGGTCACATTATTGAGAGTTGGAGAGCAGAGCTAGAGATGCCAAGCTCCATCTCAGGGTTTCGGCGATCGCGACTTGGAGCATTGATACCCTTCATCACAGGAATTGTGATATGAAAAATCGTGATGAGATCTGGACCGTCAGATCATTGGAGATATCGACCGTTGATCAGGCTCGATGAAGTTCATAAGTTTGCGAAATACGAAGTACCTTTTGGCGCAGCCTGTGGTCACTGCCGGTGGTCACGTGAAGGGAAGAAGCTAGCAGTGTTAAGCTCCATCTCGGAGTCCCAGCGATTGCGACTTGGAGTATCGAGATCCGTCATCATAGCAATCGCAATATGCAAGATCACAATGAGATCTAGACCGTCAGATCATTAGAGATCTCAACCGTTGATCAGGCTTGATAAAGTTCATAAGTTCGTGAAATACAAAGCACCTTTTGGCACAACCTGTGGTCACCGCTGGTGGTCACGTGAGGGGAAAAAGCTAGTGGTGCTAAGCTCCATCTCGGAGTTTTGGCGATCACGATTTGGAGAGTCGAGATGCCTCATCTTCAGATCCATGAAACGTGAGTCTAAACAGGTGTGTGGTCACCGCCTGAGGCCACATGTGAAAGGAAAGGTGAAAGGTGCCAAAGGCACAAGGTTCAATAGGTTCACAGTGTAACTGCTAGAACCGATTGATGGTTTCTGCCAGAGGACTTGAAGAGACTTCAGGGTGATCGCCAAAGAAGATGAAGAGTCTCGAGGCATCTTCCAGTGGAATGAAGACTGTTCATAGACGTTATTCACAGATGGAAGACCGTTGGAGCCTGGAACTGCAACAAAGGGAATGAGCTCGACTGTGACAGAGAAGACGAAGAGTCTCGATTACTGGAGAGGCTAAGGAATCTCGACATAACACCCAGTGATGATGGACGCATGGGTTTAACCGCCAGAGAAGTTGAAGAGTCGCAATGATGATCAGACAGAGCACTCGACATGGGGAGAGAATGCAGAAGCATTGTGCATATAGCATGCACAAGGTGCACAGAGACTATAAAAATGCATAACAAAGAAGAGATGAGTGTTGTTGTTGAGAGTGATTCAGGCGTGTAGAAGGAGGCAGTGTGTAGCAGCTGAAATACACAAAAGAGGAATGGTGCATTGAATGGACATGGCGCACAGAGCATAAAAGGAAGAAGAACAGAAAGCGCAAGGCATGTGTGCAGGAAGACAGTGAGGCAGACAGAGCAGGGAAGTGTGCCAAGAACAGTGATGAGACTAGTAAGCCATTTATGAACATTATATCACTGTAATAATTTTCAATAGCAAAGATTTATATTTCAAGGTGGTTGGGAGGTGCTAGGGAGGACTATTGTCCTCAAAGGTTCAAGTGGGTGCTTGAACATAGGGAGTTGTAGCTTCCACTTGGTTGCAGCCAAAAAATCCAGGGTGGTAGGTTGGTGCAAGGGAGAACATTGGTTCTCTGATATACAGGTTGGTGCCTGTGTAACTGGAAGTTGGTGCTTCCATCCCGTTGGTGCTGGAACTCTTAGGAAGTTGGTGCTGGAACTCCTAGGGAGTTGGTGCTTCCTTCTAGTGGGTGCTAGAGAAACCAGGGGTTCGGTGCTTCCTTCTAGTGGGTGCTAGAGAATCCAGAGAGTTGGTGCTCTCAGCAAGTAGCAGCTTGCAAAACATAGGTTGTAGCCTTCTTATGAGTTGGTGCTCATAAGTATGATAATGTACAGAAAGTAAAGATTACTTATCATATAAAGAAGAAGAGGTTTTTACCCTTTATGGGTTTCCTCGGGAAATATCTGTCTCTGTGTATCTCATATGTGTGAATGATGTTGAATGTTCTATTGCTTACTTCCCTGCATTATTTTGATCATCATTGAGAGTTCCGTATTGAATTTAAAAATGAGCATAATTGTTTAAGCTCGATAACAACTTATTCACCCCCCCCTCTTAGTTGTCCAAAAATTGGTATCAGAGCAGGTTCCTTTTATTTAAAGGTAGATCTGTAAGCTTAAACATGACAAGTCATGAAGGGACTTCAGCCAGTAAGCCTCCTCAGTTTGATGGAACAAATTTTGCCTTTTGGAAGGTTAGAATGAGAACATACCTAATGGCTTTAGGTGTTGATGTTTGGGATTTAGTAGAGACTGGATACATAAACCTGTTGTGCTAGCTTCCAAGGATGATAAGTTATAATTTAGCTTTAATGCTAAGGGAATGAATGCTATCTTGAATGGACTTGCAGAAGCCGAGTTTGTAAAGGTGATGCATCTTCAAACTGCCAAAGAAATGTGGGATAAACTTATTAGCAGCTATGAAGGAAATGAGAAAGTAAAAGATGCCAAACTTCAAACATTTAGGTTGAAGTTTGAACAACTAAAGATGAATGAAGATGAAACAGTTAGCAAGTATTTTTTAAGAATTGAAGAACTTGTGAATTCCATGAAAGGTCTTGGTGAGAAGATTGAAGAACCAATTTTAGTTCAGAAGATTTTAAGATCTTTGCTTGATAAATTTAATCCAAAAGTCTCTGCAATAAAAGAACTAAATGATCTTAAAACTCTGTCCATTGATCAACTCCTAGGAACATTAACTGCATATGAAATGAGAATCAACAAAGATAAATCCATTACTAGAGAAGCATCTTTTAAAGCAGACAAGAATACTGATTCTGATTTAGATGATATCGAGGCAAAATTTGTGAGAAGGTTAAAGAAAGGATCAGGCAAATACAAAGGTAAGATCCCCTTCAAATGTTTCAATTGTGGCAAGATAGGTCATTTCTCAAATAAGTGTCCACACAAGAAGAAGGACCAGAACACTGAAGGTGAAGAGAAGCACAAATCCAAAAGATTTGATAAAAAAAAAAGTTTATGTGTAAACAATGATGACTCCTCAGACGACACCGATAGTGACTCTTCCTTTGAAGATAAGGTAAATGACTTCATGCTTATGGCCAAAGAGGATTATGATAATGAAATCATAGGCAGTGATGATAATGATGAGGAAGCTGTGGTTGACTTGGAAAGAGAGCTGATCAACACTTTGGAAGAGATTGACAGACTCAAACTTAAGAAGAGAAAGAAAAAACAATTGTTGATACAGTTCAAGAAAGGCACTTAAAAACCTGATGAAGACTTTGCCCTGCTAACAGTGGAATTAGAAGAGGCAAAGAAAATCGATAACATTCTGAAACATCAGTTATCAGAAAAGAAGGCAAGATCTGAAGCCCTGGAAGAAGAAGTAGTGAAAACTAGGAAAGAGTTGGAGAAGTTTCAAGTCTTGTATCATCAGAATCTGTCAAGTATCAAAGCCTCAGAAGGATTAGCCACCATTCTGAATCAACAAAGGAATCCAAAGTTGAAAACAGGTTTGGGTTATGAAGAGGGATCAAGTAGTGGTCAACCAAGCAACAAAGAACCCATCAAGTTTGTCAAATCTACAACCAATGACAACAAAAAACCTGCAGAAACAAAGGAAGACAATCAGCCGCCGAGGAGGAGTAAAGAAAAAGGTGCCAGGACTAAATCTGTAGAACAAAGAAATAATGCATTCCCTACTCAAAGAAATCATCAGCATGGAAGAAATCGACCTGCTAAAAGAAGACAACCATTTTCCAGGTACCAAGGATTTTTCTATGGATATCGTTTTTTCTGTTCTAACTTTGGTCACAAAGTTGTAAACTGTTCTTTAAAATTTAGATATGAGCAAGCAAGACATTCAAGGTATAGATATCTGTCACAACAAAGAATGAGACACCCAAGTAAAAAACCTCCATAGATTGCAAATCACTTGATGGCTGGGAAAAGGACACAGGTTAAGCATAACAATCATTATGACTCTTTAATCAACGACCCAGAATGTTACATCTGTCATAACTATGGACATAAAGCTGTTGATTGTCGCTTAAGAAACTATAAACCAGATCTGAATCCTGCTGCTGAAAATTTCAAGGTTTGGAAGAAAAAAGAAGATGACCAGTGTAGATTAGTGCTATCATCCCAAAGACAAAATAATTCATGGTATATTGATAGTGGATGTTCCAAACATATGACTGGAGACAAAAGTAAGTTTCTGACTCTAAGTCAAAGCAAATCAGAGAATGTAACTTTTGGAAATGATGCACCAGGAAAAATAAAAGGTAAAGGAATGGTAATTTTGAGTAATGGAAAAGGGAAAGCTCAAGATGTGTTGTTTGTAGAAGGTCTGAAACATAATCTACTTAGTGTCAGTCAAGTTTGTGACCAAGGATGTGAATTCATTTTTACCTCTAAAGATTGTAGAATAAAATCTGTGAATTCAGGGCATCTAGTTGCAAAAGGGATAAGAACAGAAAACAATGTCTTTGTGTTAAAAGAAGAAAAAGAAGAATGTCACTTAAGCAAATATGATGAAAGTTGGCTGTGGCATAGGAGACTTGGACACCTAAATTTTGATCATATAATCAAGCTCAGAAACAATAGGGCATTAAAATATCTTCCGAAGATATCAAAGCCATACGACTCTATTTGTAAACCTTGCCAGATAGGAAAACTTACTCTCACTCAGTTCAAATCTAAAAACTTTCCTTCAACAGAAAAACCTCTCTAGTTAGTACATATGGATTTATGTGGACCATCAAGGAAAGAAGGTACATGAAAATAAAATTATTTTATGTTGGTTATTGATGATTATTCTAGACTAACATGGGTTGCCTTTTTGAAGGAAAAATTTGAAGCATTTGAAAAATTCAAAGTGTTAAGGCTCTAACTGAGAATCAAACAGGAAAAATATTGAAGGCAATAAGGTTTGATAGAGGAGGAGAGTTTAGTTCATGGAACTTCAAAGAGTTCTGTGATAAACATGGGATCAAAAGAGAGTACACAATTCCAAGGACTCCACAACAAAATGGAGTTGTTGAGAGGCAGAATAGATCAGTACAACAAATGGCAAGATCAATGATGAATGAAAGGAACATACCTCAGACATATTGGGTGGAAGCAATTCATACAGCTGTTCATATCCTTAACAAATCTCATCTCAGGCCACACAGTGAGAAGACTCCTTATGAACTATGGTTTGGAATACCTTCTTCAATCAAGCATTTTAAAATCTTTGGGAGTAAATGTTATATCAAGAACAATGATGAAAATATTGGCAAATATGATGACAGGGTTGATGAAGGTATCTTCTTGGGTTATTCTACAAATAGTAAAGGATATAGATGTTACAATAAGAGGCTGCATAAACTGGTTGATTGTATAGACATAAAAGTTGATGAAGAAATCTCGGTCAGAAATGTAAACAGTGCTGAACCAAACACATAAGATATAGTTAAAGACGAAGATGAACAGGTCCAAGGATCAGAAAGAGAAGAACCTGAATCAAATGAAGATACAAATACTCAGGCTGACATAAATCAGTAGAAAGAAACAAACTCACCTCTCAGAATTGTTAGAAAGAATCATCCTGAGAATCAGATAATTGGAGATATACATAAAGGAGTTCAGACAAGAAGGAAATTGATTAAAGACTCAGAACAATCTCATGTTGCTTTTTTATCTATGACTGAACCTAATTTTTTTGATGAAACCAGCCAGCATGATGATTGGATTAGAGCTATGAATGAAGAGCTGGATCAGATTGAGAAGAACAATACTTGGGAGCTTGTCCCTAGACCCGAAGATAAGAATGTAATAGGTTCCAAATGGGTGTTCAAAAATAAAATGAATGAAAAAGGACAAGTTGTTAGAAATAAAGACAGACTGGTCTGTAAAGGGTATGCACAAGTTGACGGTCAGGACTTTGATGAAACTTTTGCACCAGTGGAAAGATTGGAAGCCATCATAATGTTCCTTTCATATTCATGCCATAAGAACTTTAAAGTGTATCAGATGGATGTTAAGTCAACTTTTCTTAATGGAGATCTAGATGAAGAAGTATATATGGAGCAACCTGAAGGATTCTCATTGACAGATAATCCTAATTATGTTTGCAAGATGAAGAAGGTATTATATGCACTGAAACAAGCACCATGAGCTTGGTATTATAGACTGGACAAATTTTTACAAGAGAAAGGGTTCAAGAAAGGTACTGCTGACAACAATCTCTACATTAAGTCTGAAGGTGATAATTTACTAGTTGTTCTGGTTTATGTAGATAATATTATTTTTGGTTGTACTAATGAATCATCTGTCCATTGGTTTTCTACCTCTATGCAAACCGAGTTTGAGATGTCCATGATAGGATAACTGTCATATTTTATTGGTTTACAAGTAAATCAAATTTCTGCAGGAATATTTATCTCTCAAGAAAAATATTTGAAAGAGATGTTGAAGAAATTTCAGATGGAGGATTCCTCTCCTGTTAGTACACCTATGGTGGTTGGTTGCAAGCTCAGTAAAGATGATATGTCACCAGATGTTGATCAAAGGACATACCGATCAATGATAGGTAGTCTTCTGTAAATCACAACATCCCGTCCTGATATAATGCAAGTTGTTGGAATGGTAGGTCGTTATCAGTCACCTCCTAAACAAAGTCACTTGGTCGCTGTCACAAGGATATTCAAATACTTGAAGGGAACGATGACTTATGGTCTGTGGTATCCCAGAAATCAGAATTTTCAGTTAACTTCTTATTCAAATGAAGATTGGGCAAATTGTGTGGATGAGAGAAAGAGCACCAATGGAGGTGCCTTCTTCCTGGGTGACTCGTTGGTAGCATGGATTAGTAAGAAGGAAGGATCTATTTCCTTATCAACTACAGAAGCATAGTACATTGCTGCTGCTACTTGCTGCACTCAGATCTTGTGGATGATCCAAACTCTTGCAGATTTGAAGGTAAACTATACTGATCCAATTACAATTCACTGTGACAACATCAGTGCCATTAGTGTCTCCAAGAATCCTGTTCTTCATTCCAAGACTAAGCATATCCCAATAAAATACCATTTTCTTAGAGAACAAGTTACAAACAGAATTGTTCAGCTGAATTATATTCCTTCCACAGAATAGATTGTTGATATCGTTACTAAACCATTAGCAGTGACCCCTTTTGGATATCTTCGTCAAAAGTTGGGGGTTATAACTTCTTTTGTCTAATATGTTCACCTGGTCAGGGGGAGTACTTATTGAATATCTATTGTATTTCTAAGCTGCTCATAGGTGATAGGGGGAGTATGTACTGCAAAAATTCAGGGGGAGCGTGTTTCTTCTTTGACATTGATGTCAAAGGGGGAGAAAGTGGTAAATTTCAAGGATGCTACAGTGGTGGTAATTTCAAGGATGCTACAGTGGTATAGTTGCATGTTTTTCAAGGGATTGCCATCAATTCCAAAGGGGGAGATTGTTGGCATGTTTTTAGACAGAGGCAGAGTATGCGTGTTTTTCATTGATGGTGCATGTTTGTCATTGATGGCGAAGATCAGCATGATCAGTAGCATAGATATAATGGCAAGATCAACAGTGTAAGCTCAGAAGGAGGAAAATAGTCAAAGCACGACAAAGGTAGCAAGATTAGCAGTGTAAGCTCAGAAGGAGGAAAATAGTCAAAGCACGACAAAGGTTTCATTTCAGAGTTTCGCAGATCAGGAAATCCAAAGAAAAGAGGTTCAAACTTGCAATATGTCAAATCGCGATAACAATCCTGACCGTTGGAGTCATAGGACACATGGCAAGCGATTGGAATTTTGCTAACTTGCACATTGGAGGAGTCAACGGAGCATGGTGTGGGAACTCGCGATATGCGAGATCACAAAAAGATCTGGACCGTCAAATCATTGAGATCATGGACCATTGATCAGGCATGACGAAGGCTCGTGAAGTTGCAAAATCGTGATAAGATCTTGACCGTTGATTCAAGAAGGACACGTGGTGAAATCACGATAATATCTGGACCGTTGGTTCCATAGGACACATGGTGAAAGATCATCGTTTCACTGACTAGAAAGTCAAAGGAGTGAAGTGCTCGTTTGAGTGGCGAGTGGTCTTATCTCGTGGTCACATTGTTGAGAGCTAGAGATGTCAAGCTCCATCTCGGAGTTTCGACGATCGCAACTTGGAGCATCGAGACCCTTCATCACAGGAATCGCGATATGCGAGATCGCAATGATATCTCGACTGTTGATCAGGCTCGATGAAGTTCATAAGTTCACGAAATATGAATCACCTTTTGGCGCATCCTGTGGTCACCGCCGATGGTCACGTGAAGGGAAGAATCTAGCAGTGTTAAGCTCCATCTCAGAGTCTCGACGATCACGACTTGGAGTATCGAGATCCGTCATCATAGGAATCACGATATGCGAGATCGCGATGAGATCTAGACCGTCGGATCATTGGATATCTCGACCGTTGATCAGGCTTGATAAAGTTCATAAGTTCATGAAATACGAAGTGCCTTTTGGCACAGCCTGTGGTCACCGCCAGTGATCATGTGAGGGGAAGAAGCTAGCAGTGTTAAGCTCCATCTCAGAGTTTCGACGATCATGACTTGGAGAGTCGAGATGCCTCATCTTTAGATCCACGAAACGTGAGTCATATAAGCACCTTCTGAACAGGCGTGTGGTCACCGCCTGAGGTCACATGTGAAAGGAAAGGTGAAAGGTGCCAAAGTCACAAGGCTCAATAGGTTCACAGTGTAACTGCTAGAATCGACTGATGGTTTCTGCCAGAGGACTTGAAGAGACTTCAGGGTGATCGCTAGAGAAGATGAAGAGTCTCAAGGCATCTTCCAGTGAAATGAAGATTGTTCATAGAGGCTATTGATAGATGGAAGACCATTGGAGCCTGGAACTGCAACAGAGGGAATGAGCTCGACTGTGACAGAGAAGACGAAGAGTCTTGACTGCTGGAGAGGCTAAGGAATATCGGCATAACACCCAGTGATGATGGACGCATGGGTTTGACTGCCAGATAAGTTGAAGAGTTGCAATGATGATTAGGCAGATCACTCGACATGGGGAGAGCATGCAGAAGCATTGTGCATATAGCATGCACAAGGTGCACAGAGACTATAAGAATGCAGAACAAAGAAGATATGAGTGTTGTTGTTGAGAGTGATTCAGGTGTGTAGAAGGAGGCAGTGTGCAGCAGCTGATATACACAGAAGAGGAATGGTACATTGAATGGACATGGCACATAGAGCATAAAAGGAAGAAGAACAGAAAGCGCAAGGCATGTGTGTAGGAAGACAGTGAGGCAGATAGAGTAGGGCAGTGTGCCAAGAACAATGATGAGACTAATAAGCCATTGATGAACATTATATCACTGTAATAATTTTCAGTAGCAAATATTTATATTTCAGGGTGGTTGGGAGGTGCTAGGGAGGACTATTGTCCTCAGAGGTTCAAGTGGGTGCTTGAACACAGGGAGTTGTAGCTTCCACCTGGTTGTAGCCAAAAAATCCAGGGTGGCAGGTTGGTGCAAGGGAGAACATTGGTTCTTTGATATACAGGTCGGTGCCTTTGTAACTGGAAGTTGGTGCTTCCATCCCGTTGGTGCTGGAACTCCTAGGGAGTTGGTGTTGGAACTCTTAGGGAGTTGGTGCTTCCTTCTAGTGGGTGCTAGAGAAACCAGGGGTTCGGTGCTTCCTTCTAGTGGGTGCTAGAGAAACCAGGGGTTCGGTGCTTCCTTCTAGTGGGTGCTAGAGAATTTAGAGAGTTGGTGCTCTCAGCAAGTAGCAGCTTGCAAAACAGAGGTTGTAGCCTTCTTATGAGTTGGTGCTCATAAGTATGATAATGTACAGAATGTAAATATTACTTATCATATAAAGAAGAAGAAGTTTTTACCCTTTATCGGTTTCCTTAGGAAATATCTGTCTCTGTGTATCTCATATGTGTGAATGATGTTGAATGTTCTATTGCTTACTTCCTTGCATTATTGTGATCATCATTGAGAGTTTTGTATTGAATTAAAAAATGAGCATAATTGTTTAAGCTCGGTAACAACTGATTCACCCCCCCCCCCTCTCAGTTGTCCAACAAAGGGTTTGTTAAGGATTTGGGAGGGCGTGGGTTCAACCCCCATCAACTCCCAAAATTTTAAGAAACACTAGCCATTATAGGCCAATGGGAGGTCACCATGTGGCGGCCTCTCATTGGCTCATCGTTACCACATGTCATCATATGACTTGTCCACCTAGATGTACAGACTTTCCCAGTCAGTTGCAAACTCATCTTCCCAGTCACTGTGCGATCAACCCACTGACACCTTGGGGTGTGTCCATTTCATCTATATGGTCATGCCATGTGTCACCCTTGCAGTGGTGACATGCGTCACCCTTTTACCCCTTTGAATTTAACTTTGGCTAGTTTGATTTGAACTTTTAACGCTCATAAATTTTGCATACAAACTCCATTTGACTTGTTGTTTGTGCCATTGGAAAGATGATGATGAGATCTATGCATTGATGGGATTTTTGAGAGAATTTGGGACAGTCAAATTTTGAGCATTTTTGAACCATTCTAGACCTTTGTGGACATTCTAGATCTTTCTGGACCTCTATGAGCATTTATGGATCCTCTTAGATCATTCCTCCCCATTGGAAGACTTTTGGACCACCAAATTTTTTGATTACTCAACAACTAGGTGAGGAAAGATTTCCCTCACCCTTCCAATATCCATCCATTTTTCTTTACTTGGTTTTACCCCTTTAAGACCAACTCAAAGATATTCCACATCACCTCACTATGAAGTTCCAATTCTTCTGTCAATAATGACATCTTCCTGTAGATCGTCCAAATATTCTGGAGAAAAATCATCAACTACTGGAACCTGAATACTTTCATCTTCATCCATAATCATAGGAGGCTCATAAAGCTTCCAATTATCAACATTTACTATTGAATACATTTGCATGTAGGCTAGTAGATATAAATGAAATACCTTAGTACCAATCTTCTCCAAGATATTAAATAGACCATACCAGATTGGCCTTAGATTTTTACCTTCACCTTTCATTCTATATTTGTTGATATGTAATAACCATACTTGATCATCGAATTCAAACGTCTGATCAACCCAATGTTTATCATGCCTTTCCTTATACTTGGATTGGATCTTCTCCAATTGTTCCTGTAGTGCTTGATGTACCTATTGAATCTTTTGAATGAACCTTTCATCTTTATCTATATCATCCTGTCCATCTTCTTTACTTGCTTCTCCAAAAACAAATTCCACAGGTGATTTAGGCAAGTACCCCAAACATACTTCAAAATGAGTTTTCTGAGTAGACAAATACATGACATGATTATAGGCATGTTGGATATAAGGTGATTGCTCATCCCATAATTTAGGATGCTTGTTTCAGTATCCTCGAAGTAGATGCACCATTTTTCTATTTACCACCTTTGTTTGTCCATCTGTTTGCAGATGGAAATTTGTGCTCTTATTCAACTTAATGTCCATAAGTTTCCATACAAGACCAAAACTTTCCCAAAAAATGAGAGTCTTGATATGATATTATAGATGTAGGAAGTACAAAATGAACCCATACATTAGCGAAGAACATATGTGATGTCTATTCAACTGTGACCTATTTCTTGCATGGAATTAGAATACACATCTTGTTGAATCTGTCCACTACGACATATAGATAATCATGACTTGTTTTGGACATTAGAAAACCCCCTACAAAGTCCATGGAGATACTTTCCCATGGATGAGAAGGTACTGTAAGCGGTGTATATAATCCTAGATATATGTTTCTAGGCTTACTTGTGGCACACATAACACACCCTTTGATATACTTGGAAATTGTCTCGTTCATCCGAGGCCAATAAAAATACCTTTGTAGCTGTGCAATGGTATTACCAACCCCGAAATGACCAGAGATGAGAGATACATGAGCTTCTTTGATTACACTTAATCTTTCATCTCTTGGTATGCATATATTTCCAAGATGATATAACAAATTGTCATGTGCATCATATACTTGTTTAAAATCATCTTCCCTATCATATTGTTCTACATAACTTTCATGTTCTAAAGGATTATAACTGAGTATTTTGGATGCATTAATTACTAGTCTCGAAAACATATCTGCAACCTTGTTATGAATACCCTTCTTACACTTGATTACTGAATGAAACTACTGTAGGAAACCCATCCACCTAAAGTGTCGTGACTGTTGTAGCTTGGTTTGTGACTGTAAATATTGTAATGGATGATGATTGATATAAATTATGGTCTCCTTTCCCATTAAGTAATGCTTCCATTTCTTTACACTTTGTACAAATGCATATAATTCCTTATCATATGTTGGACAATTAATCACAAATTGTGAAAGTCTCAGAATGATAACATATAGGTTTACCTCGTTGCATCAAGACTGCGCCCATGGAATATCTTCTTGCATTAGTTTGAATCTCAAATGGTTGTTGGAGATTTGGCAGAGCCAAAACTGGTGTGGTGCTTATCTTTTCCTTCAATGTCTCAAAGGATTTCTGTTGCTTGCCTCTCCATTGAAAGACCGATTTAAAAATTGTTAATGCATGTAGAGGTGTTGTTGTGTATGAGAAATTAGCAATGAATTTTCTCCAGTACTGTACTGCTCCTAAGAATCTCCTGACTTCGTGGTAGTAGTTGACTTGGACCATTTTACAATGACATCTACCTTTGCAGGATCTATTTTTAGCTGACCATTCCCTACAATATATCCCAGATATACCATATAAGTTTTTTCAAATTCACATTTAGATAACTTGATATACAACTTCTTCTTCAAGAGTTCAAAGACTGTCTTGACATGATTTATATGATCTTCCCATATTTGACTAAAGATCAATATGTCGTCTAGATAGAAAATAACAAAATCATCTATATAAGGTCAGAACACATGATTCATCACTCTCATAAATGTTGTTGGTGTGTTACATAACCCAAATGTCATAACCAACCATTCAAACAAGCCTTTCTTGGTCTTGAAAGCAGTTTTCCACATGTTTCCTTATGCAATTATGATATTATGGTAACTACTTCTCAAATCCAAATTAGTGAAATACACAACATTCTTTAACTTATCTAATAGATCATCAATTTTGTGAAGAGGATAATGGTTCTTTACCGTAATCTTGTTTAGGGCTCAAAAATCAATACACATCCTCCACGTGCCATATTTCTTCAGAACTAATACAATAGGATATCCACACAGAGAGGATCTTGGTATGATGATTCCTTTATCGAGAATCTCCTTAACTTTCTTCTTTATTTATGCATTATCAATTATTGATGACATGTACATTCCAATGTTCGGAAGAGGAGCATCTTGCTGCAAATATAGTTCATGTTCAACCTCCCTTTTAGGAGGAAATCCTGTAGGTTCCTGAAAAAACTCATCATAATTAGATATGATGTTGATCAACTCCTATTTATGATTTGGATCACAACCTAATAAATCATATATTATATCTTCTTCTTTGTGTTTCACTATCACGAGAACAAAAGATTTACTTGCGCTCACGAGTCTCTTCATTTACCATGTGCTCACTAGAGAAACATTAGTTTTGATGCGATGAGCTATGAAAACATATCTGACCCCATACTTGAAAAGATGATCTTTATTATCTTCTCTATAGAACACAACCTTCATGTACAATAGATATGGAATACCCAAGACAATGCCAAAAATTTCAAGAGGCACAACATCTAACTCGACCTCATCAAAGGAATTAGTTGTTATTGCAAATATAATCTTACACTATTTTTTTACCTGCAACTTAGCATCATAACACACCCAACCTAATGGATATAGATTTTTGTGAGGTGTCATATTCAAACCCAACTTCTTAAAAATTGCTTTAGATATTAGGTTAACTTGAGATCCACTGTCAAATATAGTATCTACCTTGATATGCTTGACTATAACTTTCTCATGAAAAAACTAACTTCTCTTCTTTTGATCAATATCACTTTCCATTTTGGCAGATTGAAGTGAAGAATTTGAATTGATAGCTGATATACCTTTGCTTCTTATGACCATGATCTTATATTCATCTTCAAAATATGACCCTAGATCCCGATGAGATGATGCAATAGTCTTCTGCTTCCCTTTATCCTTGAATTTCGTTGGTCATAATTTTGGATGCAGCTTCCAACACTGTGATTCCTCATGTCCCTTTTTCTTATAGTGGGAACATGTAGGTCTTCCCTCAACTTGCTTCAATGTGGCTGATTTCTTACTCTTCCATTTACCTTTCGGTTACTTCTCAAACTTGAATGAATTATTATCTTCGCTCACATTCTTACCCTTACTAGCTTCTAGACGAGTAGCTTGTATTGACACCTTATCAATGTTAGTAGGGCTAAACATTAGAATAGTGTGGTGAAGATATGAGTGCATGCCACCAACATACTTCAGAAGAGTTTCACGAGTATACAATATAATACCTAATGAAAATTCCTTCTTTTTGAATTCTTGTTTATATGCCTGAATATTTTGGACTTTAACCTGTCTTAGATGTTGCCATTCGATCATTTCCATTTGCGTATGTGGCAGTGGATATAATTGTTTCCCTATAGACTTAGTAAACTTATCCTAGGAAGAGATTACTTTAACCCTTTGAACAAGATCAAATTGCATCTTAATCTCCCACCATATTAAGACAGTTCCACTTAGTCAAAGAGAAACTAATTGTATCTTTGCATCCTTATCCACGATCTTTGAAACCTGCAATATACCTCTATCTGCTTGATCCATTTTTTCAATTTTTTTGCATTCAATTCTCCATCATAGGTCGGTGATTCAAACTTGACATCCAATTTTAGTAATGGCAGATTACGATTAGACTTCTTAGAGGACTTCTTTCGATGAGAGGAATGTTTACTCACTCCAAAAGAAAATGATGACGAGGATGAGGATGGTGAAGGGGGTTCTAAAGGTCCACCACCTTCACCTCCTCCTTCTCCTTTTACCGAAGATTCTCTCCTTACAAGATTTTGAATACTTCATTCTAGCTCATCTATTGTTTCTTTCAATGATTGAAGCGTAGTTGTAATCTCTTCATGACTCATGGGACAATCTTCTTCTTCTCCCTTTTCAAAATCCATCTTATGTCTTCAAAATCTCTTTCCAATTTCAAACTTATAAATTGCAAGTTTTCCTTTACCAAGTTTGAGTTTGGATCTTGTAAGCATTCACTTGCAAACACTTGTCAAACCTACTCTGATACCAACTTGATCCGAAATATCCTTAGATGCTTTTTTAATCTTTCAATACATATGAAACATCTAATTGACATTCGAAATAAAAGGATCGCTCAACTGTATGCAAATTACATGTGAAGAACTTATCTAACCAAATCCACTTTAACAATAAAATAACTTGCAAAATAATTGAGCTTGAAATGAACAACAATAATGAAATCACATACACAAGTTGGAAAATGGATTTCACCCAATTTTGGCTACCTCTCTAGGTCTACTTCTAATAGAGTCATTCTTTTGTTAATGTTCAAATGCTTGTGTTTTACAATTACCTTTTTTCATGTTGCTGAAATGCAAAAAAAAAGTGCATCGTTGGATTCCTGGTGAAAAATCATGCAGAATGAGTATAAAATTCTCGAAATTCCATCAAGGTACCTCTTGGAACACTTGACGATGTAGCATTATAACTTAGGTAGCATTAGGCACAAATTACGAGACTAAACTCTGCATTAATGTGTGTACAATATTGGTCCACGCTCCATTAAATAGGGCATGCCCCTTAACCAATGTTTGATTTTCATGGCATGCTTTAAATATAAATTAGTTGATTTGTTTTAACAAACCATATATATGGTTCGTTTGTTAAAATCGTGGCATATCAGGGGTTCTATTCCTTGTGATCCTTGGCATGTTCCATTGTTTGTTTTATGTGTGGTTATAACCGTATGTGATTTTTTTTTACATGTGGTTCACTGCACCGAAATCAGTGCTAGCTACGTCTAAGGAAGAAGATCATGACAAACCCTCCAAGTTAACGAGGTTATACTGTCAGCTTGATTACGGGCCTGACCCCAAAGGGGAAGAAGAGATTCGAACCCGTGATCTCCTCTGCTGGGGATAACTTCACGTCTGGTTCAGAACCACTTAGACTAACCCTTGGGGATTGTTATAACCGTATGTGATATGTTTATGGTGGAATAATGCTTTTAGCATCACGCAAAATATGGTGTTGGTTATGTAATATAACATATGATTACAAAATAGGGGTTTAGGGATAGGCCCTCATCCCCTTTTAAACCCCATTCAATACAATACTTCACTTTAAATACATTTGTTTCCATGTTATGTTAAGAACCAAATATATGGTGCATTGGTAAAGGAGAGTTTGTTAAGGATTTGGGAGGTCACAGGTTTGAACCCCATCGACTCCCAAATTTTTAATACACACTAGCCATTATAGGCGAATGGGAGGTCACCACATGGCAGCCTCTCATTGGTTCATCCTTTCCACGTGTCATCGTATGACTTGTCCACCTAGATGTATAGACTTTCTCAATCATCTATCAACTCATCTTCCTAGTCACTATACTGTCAACCCACATGGCACCTTGGGGTGTGGCCACATCATATGTACAGTCGTGCCATGTGTACCCTTTTACTACTTTGACTTTGACTTTGACCAGTTTGATTTGAAATTTGACTGCTCATAACTTTTTCATATGAACTCTGTTTGACTTACTGTTTGGGCCGTTGGGAAGATGACGATGAGCTCTACGTATTGATGGTGTTTTTGAGAGAATTTGGGATGATCGAATTTTGAGCATTTCTGAACCATTCTAGACCTCTGTGGATGTTCCAGATCTTTATGGACCTCTATGAGCATTCCAAGATCCTCCTGGATCATCAACCTTCACAAGTTAGCATAGTATTATTACAAGAGCCATCACTTGTTGAGGCAATAAAACCTTGTAACCTAATTTTCTACCAATGAAATTGTAATAACTTTAGATTGGAAGAATTAGAACTTAGCTCAGAATATTTTCATTTGAATATTCTTCTCAATCCTAAACCTTCACAAGTTAGCATATACTATTGCAAGAGCCATCACTTGTTGAGGTAACAAAATCTTGTGACCATATTTTCTACCAATGAAACTTTGATAGCCTTAGATTGAGAAGATTAGTTCTTGTATTTTTATGAAGTTGTTTCATGTTTCATTAGCTCGTGATTTAGTATAGGTTTTAGAAAAGGATTTGATCCTACACAGATTGTGTTTGCATCTCACAAGCTTATGCCCTTGGATTGATAATTAATGTTCGAAACTTATACAAATAAGTTTCCCAACAAATAGTCCTAGTAATCTTCTACTTATCAGTTCAAACTACTTCTCATGGAAATCCCATATGGAGAATATACTACTAAGTAAAGGACTTTACCATTTCACCTTGGGAAAAGAAACTGCCCTCACTGATGCCTCAAAGAAAGCCAAATAAGATAATAAAAATGATGAAACATGTGGATTAATTGGAATGTCATTATCTATTGATTTATGGTTTCAACTTCAAGGATTTGATGAACCAAATGAAGGTTGGGCAAAGCTAAAAATTGTATTTGGTAAACACAATGAAATTTGAGCTCACCGGCTTGAAATTAGTTGATTTCTTTAAATCCCAGTGATTTCTCCTACATTGAATATTATCTATCTAAGTTCAAAACACTTATACTTTTACTTTAAGAATCTAACATACCAAAGAAGGATGACCAATGTATTTATGTTATTCTTGCTAATCTTGGTAGTGTTTATTCTATTTTTATATCTACTTTTCGCTCCACCAAAGAAGCTCTAGGGGATGCTTATGAAAAACCCACTCTTGAAGCTTTTGGTGTTATAAATCAAGATAAGCTCTTACATCTTATAGTGATAAACGCTATATGTACATTTAATAAAGACTTAGTGGCACAATATAAGGATAAATCTAGGCATTTGAAGAAGCAACATCCTTGTTACAACAAGCAAAACAAGGTTCCCAAACTCTCTCAACTAGCTCCTACTCCCAATGGTGACAAAGGAACTGAATCTAAAAGTAAGAAGATTGAGAGGCATTGCAATTTTTGTGGGAAATATGGTCATCTGGAGTCTAATTGTTTTAAGAATATGGAATATTTAAGCAATCATGAATAAGCACGACATCAATCTTGATTCTTCTTCTTCTAACTCTTCTTTTCATGGGCATGCATTTTATGCTTATGGTTTTTCCTTCAATGTAACATCTACTTATTATTCTAATGAGTGGATTATCGATTCTAGACCATATTATCATTATGTGTTCCAAGTAGCTCTTGCAACCTTCTATCAACACATCCAATCACTCACTCAAGTGAAGATAAAACAATAGAGTCTTCACCTTGCCGATTCGTAATCAAGGATTTAAAATATCCTAAGCATGTCCTAAAAACTAGAAGTGTTGATGATATTACTGAGTTGTATACATTTGACAACTTCCGGTTATCATATTTTCCATCATTTTTGTTGATTATAACGATGACTTGAACAAATTTTGGCATGAGTAATTTGGTCATCTAAACTATTGCTTATTGCAACAACTATTTAATTAGGATATGGTGATTGGTCTTGCTCTCATTTCTTGGAAAGATGGTATTTGCGCTGGTTTTGTTCTCAACAAACATCATTGAAACAATTTTGACAAATGTTCCTCTTGGCACACCTTGCCCCCCTTGCAACTTGTTCATAGTGTATTCTTACTTCTACTTCTTTCTCTGGATTCAAGTACTTCTTAAATTTAATCGATGACTTTTCCAGATGATGTTTGGTTTATTTCTTAAAAAATAAGAGTAAAGTTTTTTGACATGTTTTTGGCTTACATGGCCCTTGTAGAAAAAGAATCTAGACATCAACTACAAAAGTTAAGTACAAATAATGGAGGTGGATATGTTAACAATAAATTTACAACTTACTATACTGCATAGGGCATCCAAAAGCAACATATTGTTCCTTATACACCACAACAAAAATGGTGTGAATGAGAGAAATAATCACACATTAAAGGAAATGTCAAATTGTATGATCCAATCTAAGGGATTAAATACTATTTTTTGGAGGAAAGCCATTAATTGTGTTAATTACATAGTTAATCTCACTCCCACAAAGGATTTAGAAAATATGAAACTGGAAGAAGCATGGAGTAAAATCAAACCATATCTAAGCCAAACTTGTGTGTTTAATAGTGAAACATGGACTCACATTCTTGATGACAAAACGAAATCATCATGGCTTAAAAGTTAGATGTGCATTTTTTTCGACATTTTGAAGATGTAAAAGGTTACATACTTCTTCAATATCATCCCAATGAAATTATTATTAGGAGAGATGTTAAGTTTGATGAAGGTCTCTTATCCTATGAGCTTAATTCAACATCTGTGCCATCTTCGGTATGCAAGCCATCTTTGATGATCTTTATGCCATCTTCTATTCCCAACTTTTCTATTAGTGATCCTATTTTGGTTTCTTCTTCAAAGGATGATAGTGAGGATGAAATCCACCTCCACCTATTGACCTTCCTCCAATTGGTTCCATTAAACATGAACCTACACTAGCACCACTGCTTCCTAGATAATTATGTACACCATGAGAAGTAGTTGGTGATCCTGCCATTAATCCTATAGATCAACATTGTACACATTCACACTTCTATTCTCTTTTGGATCAATTTTTAGAGACTCGTGATCCAAAAACATTTGCATAATCTTTTGGCCATCCATATTGGGACACATCAATGAATGAACAAACGCGTTCCTTAATGGAAAACAATACTTGGGATCTTTAACCTCTTCCGAAAGGAATAAATCTTATTAGATGTAAATGGGTGTATAGAAACAAGTATGCATTAGATAAGGCTTGATTAGTTGCCAAAGCATTTTCTCAAGTTGAGGGGATTGACTATAATGAAACATTTTTCTTCATAACCAAAATGAATTCCATCCACCTTGTTCTATTCCTTGTCACTTCACATAAATGGGGGGTCCATTAGATGGATGTTAAATACACCTTCTTGCATGTGGATTTAAAAGAATAAATTTACATGGAACAACCTCTTGGCTATGTTCAGAACGAATCTAACCTTGTTTGTCACCTTAAAAAATCTCTCTATGGTCTTAAGAAAGATCCTCAGACTTGGTATGCTAAAATGGATAACTTTCATCTTAACACAATTTTTTTATAGATGTCATTCTGTTCACATTGTCTACACCAAGAAAGTAGGTAACCATCTCATAATACTTGTTCTTTATGTTGATGGCCTTATTTTCACTAGCAGTGATGAAAACGTGTTAAACCATCTGAAATATAACATGAAGAAGAAATTTGAAAATTTGATGGAATTATGATATTTTCATTATTTCGTTGGTCTCCAAGTATTTCAAACAAAGGAAGGAATTTTCCTTTCCTAGTATAAGTATGCATGTGACCTTCTTCACTCCTTTCACATGGAAGATTGTAAACTAGCCCCATATCCATTTTATTTTGGAGTCAAACTTGCTGCCACATGTACTACACCCAAAGTAGATGCCACTTTGTAGAATTAATTAGTTAGTATCCTTTGTATTTGAATCATACCCGTCCTAAAATTTCCTTTTTTGTTGGTCTTGTTGCCCAATACATGCAAACACCCCATGAGAGCCCATTGGAAAGTAGAAAAAATGATACTTTGATATATCCATGGATAATCCAATTTGGGATACATTGTAGTTTAAGAAAGACTTGTTTGTTGGTTGGTTTCATTGATTTTGATTGAGCTAGCGACCCTAATGATCGAAAGTCTACTGCAAGTTATGTTTTATGTCTTGGTTCTATACTTTTCACTTGGGATAGTAAGAAGCAACAAGCTCTTGTTCTTTCGTCAACAAAAGTAGAGCATTGAACAACAATTAGTGCAAGTTAAGAAGCTTTGTGGCTTCGACTGATCCTTTTAGAGTTTGAATTCAAATTATAGCCGTGGACCACACTTTGGTGTGACAATCATAGTACCATCAAGTTTTCCAAATATCCATTTCAACATCATCATAGCAGACACATTGAGATACACATGCACTTCATCAAAAGGCACATTCAAGATCACATTCTTGAAGTGCTATTTTTCCCTACAAATGATCAAGTTACATACATTTTCACAAAGTCTCTCACATAAGTGAAATTTTCCAAACTTTGATATGTTTAGGAGTTCGGGAAGTTGTCATTAAGGGAGGATAAACTCTAATGAATCATTCTTTCTCCTATTGTGTCACCCTTGTAAATCCTTCAATCCTATCCCAAGTTGTTCTTAAGGGGGGTGTTGGGATATTTAGACACATAGGAGTTAGTTAAGATCAACTTGGTGTAACGTTTCTTCAGGTAAAGTGTGTTTCCTTAGTATCCATTAGTATGAATTTGTAGTTATCTAATCCAACAATCATGATATGTTCTAGACATAAAGTGATACAATGTTTCATCTTCTCCTCAATACTAATGACTGTATTGATTCATGGCTTTTCACTCATTTGGTCCATGATATCTATTTAAAGAGAATGTAGGGTCATTTTCTTATGATTGATTGTTAGAAACTCATATGCAAATCTTTCCCCTTTTGCATTAATATATTGCCTCAAGTGGCCTCATTGGCTAGGGTAATGGATTGTTTCCCTCTTTGTGGGTTTTAACTATGTAATACATTGGTGTACCAATCTTTAATTTGTTTGTGTGAATGGTTGCTTAAGGTGTTTGACTTGTGTGGAAATTCCCCATTTATCAAACATCCACGACACAAATGGGTGTGCCATGTCTATAACACTTATATAACACATGTTAAGTAAATTAAAAAACACATAGAAGAACACAAAATGAATGATTTTCAAGTGGGATTAATAGATATTGTGTGTGCCAACTTGATATAGGTTTATTGAGCTATTAAGTTCCTTCTATCAAATTCTTACATATCACCATAATATGATTAATAAGGGTTATGGTAGATTGATAGATCCAGATGGTCTTCAATGTTTGCATTTCACATCAATGTATTGTTCTCCATTCAAATATCCTTTGAGGTCTCCACCCAGGAAGGGAATACAACCTAGGATGTGCAAATGCCACGTATAGATAGTACCCCATGGAGTTATTAAAAAAATAGGATTATGATTAACAATGGAAAATCATGCAATAATAGAATGGATTGAAGATCTATGACTTGCCACAACATATTGAAGATACACCACTAGCGAGGTGGTAATTTAGTGCACAAGGAAGGCCTAGAATTAATGTTTAAATCATTACCTACTTTGAACTAGCATTTCTTCGTAGATTTTTTTTGGCATTAAATTTAACTAGAAAATTGTAAATTAATGTGAAATATATAATAGTTGATGAAAAATTAATAATACATTTGGTAGTGAAGTATAACCTAAAGCTGTTTTTGATTGGCCAAGAGCTCGTCTTCTTTAAGCATAAGGAAATATGTTATTAGCCTAAGACCTAGAGGCATCTTGTAGGAGTGGAAGTTTGCCCATTTACAAACCACCATCAGGTTATTTAAGGTGACCATGCTTTGTCTATGCAAAATAATGTTGTTACATGTCAAGGTATTGATATTGTATCAACAAAAGCTAAGTTGATAATCTTAATATTATAATTTTTTTTCTACTTTTAAAAGAAAAATTAACAAAACAACCTTACCATATTCATTTTCTCAAAATATTAAAAAAAGAACTTTTAATTTTAATTAAAAAAAAAAACTTTTATATTTGTTAAAAAGGGTTTACCATTTTACATAAAACATATTAAGATGTGAATTATGAAGATTCAGCAGCTACTTTTCCATACACATACTTTTGCAATGAAAAAGACCATGTTCACTTGATAGAATTCTAAATGTTCAAGAAACTCTATGGTAACCCATAATGTTTTATTATGTAGTTTTCGTCGAAAATGTCATCTAACTACTTCAATATAATTATCCACATAAAAATAAAAATATTGAAAAAAAAATAAATACTATATTAAATGAAATTAATATATTTATTTTTATTTATAAAATAAAATAGTAATAATCGTCATCTAACTATTCTAATATTATTATTCACATAAAAATAAAAATATTAAAAAAAATAAATTAAATACTATATTAAATGAAATTAATATATTTATTTTTATTTATAAAATAAAATAATAATAATAGTCATCTAACTACTCCAATATCATTATCTACATAAAAATAAAAATATTGAAAAAAGATTATAAAAAGATTATATACTATATTAAATAAAATTAATATATTTATTTTTATTTATAAAATAAAATAATATTTTATTAAATATATATTAAATGAAATTAATATATTTATTTTTATTTATAAAATAAAATAACATTTTATTAAATACACATTACAAGTTGAAATAAAACATAAACATATAAATAAATAAATAAGTGTGTTTTTTTTAACAAAGTCAAAGATACTCACTATCAATGTTTTTTTTTTTAAGGAATTTATGACTTTCTTGTATAAAAAGGGTAAAGGAAAAGATAAATGATACAAATTGTGGAAAATATATTACTTTCTTGTATGCATATATATATTAGATGATTACATTAGGTATAATATTTTTTTGGAGTTTTAATAATTAAAAATATGTGTTTGTATACTTTCATAGATTTTATCAATAAAATAATTGGGTTAAGGAGATTTCATACACCAATTTGGTATCAAGTTTAATTGTAACCTTAAAAAATATATTATTATTATTATTATGATGATGATGATGATGATGATGATGATTAACGTCCACTAAGACCTAATTGGTCTATCGGACCTTAAGAGGGTAAGTGATTACTTGTGATTCTTTAGAATTTTGTTTCTGTGCTCGAAAAGCATTAAGAGAAGCTTTCC
>ML787291.1:215835-238193 GCA_009831015.1 Picea engelmannii | reverse complement strand
GATTTCATGTTTTTACAAGTAAAGTTTATTATGAATTATTATTATTTTCAAAATTTTGATGATTTGAGTTGTCTTAAAATAAACCAAAATTTCTAAAGACAAACTTTCATAATCAAAGTTCCCATAACATCCAATAAAAGTGTGGATAAATCCACCTTAATACAAAAAAAGGTTCATTAGAGACCTCGAGAAGTAAAGTCTTTGAAGCTTGAAAATACTAAAACAAAATTGGTGTTCATAGAGTTTCCACCTTCCTTAGTTATATTGCATTGATTGTATTTCGCAGAATACAATCTATAAAATACTCTGTTGATATATAACGAAAAGAAAAACATGACATATGAATTTTAAAAGAACTCAACTACCCGGATCCATTTTGATCTTTGAATGGCCCTGCTGCTCCCAAATTGAGTTTGGATGGGGCTTGTTGAGGTTCGAAATTTGGTTGACTATGACTAAATTTACATTTTTGGACACTCCCTAGGTGCTTTCTGGTGTGCTTGGTTGTTGATGAGTTCGTTCAAGCTGATCCAAACGAATTTGCATTATCTCCAGACTGCTACGCTTCTCTTCGATCTGACTCCTATGGGCATAACGTTCATCTTGCAACCTTTCAATCAGGTGTCTGTTTTATTAAGGGTTTCAATTTCGAATGTTAGAGTGGAACTGAGTGCTCCCATCTGAATTCACGTCCTTTGGCAGCCCATACATTCCTCCTTGGTTTCCAGCTGAACAGAGCCAACAAGAAGACCCTTGATACCCTGCATATGTACTAGTTCTAGTGCGCTTTGATTCCTCTGAGACTTGTCCAAGCTTCTAAGGAGGCCGTAAAGCTGCAATGAATTGGGTTTTCTGTGCAAAGGGAAAATGAAAGGAGGATATGAAATCAATAGAGACCACTGGGTTAAGTTCTGGGCGGAGCAAGGACAAGGCAGAGGGTGAGGTGGTGGGTGATTCAAGGAGTAACGAGGGGGAACCCAGAAAATTTGAAAGACAAACAAAAAAAACATCTTAAGCAGTTAAGGGGGAGCACAGGTCAAAAATGGCTTACCAATACCACAAATAGACTTTTCCCCTGCAAGGACAAGTACTAGACGAAATTCCCCCATGTAACGATCAATGTTGAGTTCGTGCCAAACAGAAAGGTCACAGAATCTACCTGGTGCGATGTAACTGAGGCCTTCATATCCGTGGGTTGGGTTTGGACCTAACGTCACCTTGGAAAATCACCTACGTGTCTGGGCTGCTGCACGCACGATCCATCTACGTCAGAGCCTTCATCCCTTGTTTTCCCACGAGCTCGAATGGACGGAATAACTGGCCACCCGAAACCATGATGAAGTCGTCACATAAACTGTTAACCGCAGTTGTACTTGGCCGGTGAGACATCAAAGTCACACTTGCCACCCGTCTTCTCCACCATTCCCCATTGTCGCTGGCCTGCTCCATGTGCGTGCTCCACCTGTCCTCTTTTGCGCTAGAGCTCCAATAAGCACCTCCTCTAACCTTTGTGCGCTGGATCCTGGTTATGTGTTGCATTAGGCTAAGGGGGATAAGGCTTCAACACCCTCCACTCCTAAAGTTCCAGGAGGTTTCCCGATGGCTTCATTTGCCAATTTTTCTGCTACCATGTTGTTTTCCCTCATAATGTGAAAGAATGTTGGCTTGAGGGAATTTGAGTCTACTCGTATTCGATCAATTATTCTTTTTAGGATCAAATTTTTAGGGTCTGTTCCTTGGACCATCATCCTTATGACTGTCTTGGAGTCACCTATAACATCCAGATTGGAAATTTGGCGGGTCTTTGCTAGTTGGATGCCTTTGAGTAATGCATAAGCCTATGATTTATTGTTGGTGTCTTTCCCGATATTCCAGTAGTAATTTAAAATTCTTTTTCCTCCAGGTTCATAGAGAACCCCCCCCTCCGCCCCCCCTGCACCTGCCTCCCTTGGGTTTCCCTTTGAAGCGCCATAAAAAAAGAGTGTATGAGCCTATTGCTTTTGAATCCAATCATTTATGCTATGGAGAGTATGAAGCTGCCAACACGATCTTTGCACTGAATGGGATTTTTTACCAGAATGAAGGTTAAAACTTGTGATCCAAGCCTTTTCCGGGATACTCCAGTTGGATGGATATTCTATGTTCAATGATTTAATGTTCATTACCTCTTCATTAACTCTAAGAGAAGCGTTTTAGCCTTGTCAACAACACTTTGGGGAAGAGATATTTTTCCTTGGAAGATTTGTTTGTTTCTTGCTAGCCATATTTGCCATAAAATGAACTTGGGGAGAGACCTCCACAATCTTTTGAAGATTGGTTTTCCCCAAAAGGTGCCTTGATAGAAATTTTCCCAATTTCCCAATCAAGGATTTAGATGAGAGGGCCATCTTATTTGTCGTGTTAGATCTCCAAAAGCCACGTTCCAGACTACCGTCAAAAAGGGGCAATCCTAGAAGAGGTGTTGAATGGTATCTTGACTAGTTTGGCAAAGGGGGCAGTTGAAGGGACCGTGGAAACCTCCTTTCATCAGATTTTCGCCTGTTACAATTTTTCCATGTTCTAGGGACCAAATAAAGATGTTTATTTTGGGAAGAGAGTCTTAGCTCCAAACATTTTTCCATTTTGTTGAGATCTGAATCACCCTTAAACAGAAGAGAAGAGTGTTGTATCCTTCTTTTACTGAGTATCCATTTGTTCCCCAACCACGACTATCTGGAATATCGTTGAGAATAGGTGTTTCTCCTTTGAGGGTTGAAATCAAAGCTTGAGCTTGTCTAGACATGTGAGCAGGGACACCTCCCAAGCTCCACTCCTTCCAACTGCCATTTTCGTTCCAAGTTGAGATGTTAAAGAGAGTGCATTTTTGCTCGAATATCAACCATCTTTTCAGATCCTCGAATTCTTCCTCTCGGGAGGTGAGGTCGACTCCCAAAACCGGGTCTTGCCATAGCCTCATCAATTTTCCATTTCCAGGAATCCACGAGAGATGCTCCTTAAAGAAGGGAATGACAACTCTTATGAGTTTCTAAATTTGTGATCTAGGTTGGGGATTAGGCATGTTATCCATGCATATTTTTCTTCCTCCCAGCCTATATTTTTTTATTATAGTCGTTTTCCACCATTCCTTTTTTCCCGACACTATCCTCCAGGGAAGCTTGGCTCCCATTGCTATATTTTCCACTTCAAGATCTCTGATTCCTAGTCCCCCACTTTTTTGGGGTATGGATACTATATCCCAGTTCACTAGGTGAAATTTTTTGGAGTTGGATTTTCCCCCTTGCCATAGAAATTTGCGGATGAGTTGGGCCATGTCTTTCAAAACTCCCTTTGGGGCTAGGAGGGAGGAGAATTGGAAGAGGGGAAAGGCAGATACAAATGATTTTATCAGGATCACCCTCTCTACTGGATTGAGCCACCTTGACCCCCACGACTCCATCTTTTCCCTAACTTTTTGAAGAAAGAGTTGCCAATACTCACCAGAGAGCGATTTTAAGCACAAAGGTAGTCCAAGGTATTTGAAAGTTTTCCAATCAATTGAGATGCCAAAGCCTGGAATTTGGGTGATCCCTGCTCTGATATTATATGAAATGTTCCATACATAGATTTGACATTTTTCCTTATTTAGGAGCCCACCTGAAACTAAGAGAAAGGTGTCTAGGACTTGATTTAATCTTCTTGCCATAATTTTTGATTCCTGGAATTGATTTGTTGATTCTTTCCCACTCCAGTGTTTGATTAAGAGTCTCTACCATGATCACATACAAAAGAGGGGAGAGTGGGAAGCCCTGCCTTAGTCCTCTGGAGGGCCTAAAGAAGGGAGATGATATTCCATTTAAGAGGGGGCGATCCAAGGGGACACAATGCAAGTTCTCATCCATGATAGAAATTCTTGACTGAACCCAAATTTTTTCATAACCTTGACAAGAAAATCATGGTCTACTCTATCAAATGCATTTACCATATCCAATTTTATTGCCATACCTGGTTCCCCTCGAGAATTGTTGGAGTGGATTGCTTCTTGCACCATAATAAAGTTGTCCCAAATTTGTCGGCCTTCCACAAATCCTCCTTGATTGGGAAGAATTAGAGATATGAGAAAAGGATTCAACCTGTTAGCAATGATTTTGGCCATGATTTTATAAGAAGTATTACAAAGGGAAATGGGTCTAAATCTATCCAGTGCATAGGCACCATGTTCTTTTGGTATAAGTGCTAAGAAGGAGGAGTTGGTGGCTCCTCCAATTTTATTATTATTTATGTACGAATCTTATCATTTTGGTGAAGTCCTGCTTGATTATGTGTCAACATTTTTTTTATAGAAATGAAGGGTGAAATCACCTGGCCCCAGAGATTTATCTTCGTTGAATTGATTGATTCCTTTTATGATTTTTTCTTCTTTGATATGCCGATTGAGATTTAGATTGTCTTCATCCGTAATTTTGCTTGGAATCTGACTAAGAAGAGAGTCAGCGAGGGATTCATCTGATCTTCTATTTGAAGTGTAGAGCTTGTCGAAATGATTGTAAGTTTGTTGTTTGATTTGGTCAAAATCCTTTATAATTTCCCCTTCCGGAGTTTTGATTTCAAAGATTTGATTTGATCAAAGTCTGACTTTTGACTGCCTGTCGAAGAAGGAGGAATTTTGGTCCCCTGCTTTCAACCAAACACTTCTGGATTTTAGCCTCCAGGTGATTTATTCTTCATTTAGTGCTTGAATGTACTCTTTGTGAATTTTTTGCTCAGTCATTATATGGCTTTGTTGAACTTCTTTTGTCTCCATTTACTCTTGTATCTTTTCGAGATGAATATTTTTTTCTTTGACCTTGTTCTGGATCGGGTTCCAGGAGGTTTGCCCAATATTTAAGAAATTGTTTCACCAACTTCATCTTCTACTTCCAGATATAGTTTGGAGAAACTATAATCCACTGGTTCCAGATTTGAGAGATAGAGGGAAGGAAATCTGGTTGATCCATCCATAAGGGGTTGAATCTGAAGGGGATAGGACCCCAATTTTTTGTGTGTCTCAAATAGTAAAGAAATAGGTCAATGATCTGATCCTTCCCATGGAAGGATCAAAGAGAAGGATTTGTCTGGGAGGGCCAGAAAAGAGCTTCTTATTAGAAACCGATCCAGCCTAGCCGCAATCTGACCTGGTCCTGCTCTTTTGTTGTTCCAAATGTACAAACCTTTAGAAGGGGGAACATCAAAGAGATCTGGATCTGAGATTAGATCATCCCTTTTTTCTTGAATTGATCCCTCATGATAGTACCCCCTTGTTTTTCCTTTAATCTTCTTATGGTGTTGAAGTCCTCGACAATAATCAAGTTTTGAGGGGGATTTTCAATGGCCAGATCCTAAAGGGATCGCCAACATTCTATTTTTTCTAGATAATTAGTTGGCATATAAACATTTATGATTGAGTATAGCATACATGTGGCTTTCCTAGTTAGGGATACCTTCAGCCAGAACTGGGACTACAACTGCTCCTCTAGCTTGAATTCTTCCACGTTCCATATTGTACCTATTCCTCTCGAGGCTCCTTTAGAATTGATTGCTTTTCCTTCACCTTTTTTCCATATTCTTTGCAATTCTTGGAGGGTTTCCAGATCCCTCATTTTTGTCTCCTGGAGTAGGAGGATTGAGGGTTTTTATGTTTTTAGTAATTTTTGAACTTCTTCTTTTTTATCTTAGCTCCCTAATCCTCTATAGTTCAAGGAGACAACTTTCATTATTTATAAGAGGGTTTTGGTGCCCCCCCTATAGAGGGATGGGATTATGCTCCCTTGTGATGGGATGAATTATTTTTCCTTGATTTAGCTTATTTTTTTAATGCTTCCTCTATTGTTTTTTGGATGCCACCTTTTCTCTGTCTGCAGTCGATTCTCTTTTGTTTCTATGAGTGATCTAGGAGGCTCCCCAGGCTCAGAAAATGCTCAAAAATCAAAGTTCTCGAAATTGAGTGAAACCAATTCCATTGCGACCGACTCGTCGCACTGATTCTAGCCATATATTTACTTTCTCAAACTGGTATTGTATGCGAGAGTTATCACACTCTGACCGTTTTCTCAAACAACTAAAAAGTCAAAGGGTAAACTAGCAAAAAGTCAATGCTGACGTCAGCATGACATCACCAAAGAAAAATTCAAGATGTTGATGTGGCAGAGACAAGTGGCGACCTATGACTGGGCAGAGGATGTAGACTTGGACCAATGGCAGTGTGACACTTGTCAATATTCAGGCAAATGAGGTGGTGCCACATGGCACCCAGTCAACAATTGTGTGGCAAGTTTCAAAATTTTAGAGGTCAATGGGTTTTGAACCCATGACCACCACCAAGTCCAAGCGCTTTGGGAAAGTTCCAACCACCAACGTGCCATGTGTGAAGCTTGTTTAATGCAAGCCCACATATTATATATATCTTGAATATGTTGTTAAGGGCACAAAAGGAGGGGGGCTGGGGCTAAGCCCTAGCCCATGGTCGTTTTGTTACAGCATAGAATCGGGGCACGGGGGCCCGGCATAACTGCCCAACCATCAAACCACCAGCGCCTCTACCTCTCCGCCCTCAGATTTGGGATATGCCACATAACCAGGGGCTTATCCCCATAAATGCGCACAGGAGGGTTTATCCATTAGCCCTTTGGTCCCATGGAATGCACCTACGACCAAGGGCTACAGCCTATCCAAGGTTAGAGCGCAGCCGAAAGGGCTGGCGCTTGGCCATATGATGTGCATATGGCCATGTAAAGGGGGCACACACATAGTCCAAGGGGGCTACTCTGTGTATTTTTATTAAAAGTGGGTTTTTAACTATAAAGTGTTGATTTTTCCCTGATTTTATGATCAGGAAGTGGTTTTTTAAGGATATCTTGGCCATTTGGAGGGGGATTTGATCTCAGAAAGAGGCCATATCTTGAGGGAAGTTGAGATTCCTCATCCGAGCCTTAAAAACTATATAAACCAAGCTTTTTTAAGCTTGTAGGAGACTTTTTGATGCAGGGTTTTGAAGGGGCAGTTTGTAAATTTTGGCCTTATCTCATGTTTTGAGGGGCATTTTTGCCATGTTTTTGAGAGGAATTTGATGGAGCATGCTTGAATCTGAGCAAGGAGGTCTTTCACAGAAGATCTTAAGCATGTTATGTAACAACAAAGAGCAATTGTAAGAGAACTTTGAACATTTTAAAGAGCAATAAAGAGGTCCTCCACTTGGAAGCAGGCCCAAAGATGTAGCCAACGATTGGTGAACTCCGTTATCAACCTCTTGTCTCTATTTCTCTTTCTATTTTGTTGTTCTATTCTCTTCATTTGCAGCATGGATATTAATGGTTGATCTCTTTATTCATTAATAAGCATCAAGTAAAAGTCACATTTGATATTCCACAACCAGATAATAAGCTTTATGTATTTCACATTCTTAATGATCCGATGCCTAAAATACATTAAACTAACTTGCAATTTATCAGTAATACCTTCATTTTTGGATCAAGTTTATGGTATCAGAGCATTGGTTTTGAAGGCTTGACAGGAATTGCAAGCATTGGATGCTCACCAAAGCAAAACTCAAGTGAAGAGAAGGCCAACTTGAGGCTCTTAATACAGAGATTCAAAGGAGACCGCATAAACACAAGATGTCTTCACCAAGAAAACTAGGTCCTTTTGCATCTGAGGATGATTTCTTTGAGTCATTTCAGTTGATGAAAGCCATGGTAGAGGAACTTTATCAGGAAAGAGGACTGCAAAGAAATCCAAAGGTTGAAGAAGGTGAATCTTCAGTAAGAGCAGAAGGAGGAGTTGGAGGTGGTGGACCTTCGGAACCTTATTCTCCTTCATCCTTGTCATCTACAAGTGAAGCAAGTGTACATCCCTCCAAGGATAAGCAGCCCAAGAAAACTCATCATTCTTCTGATATGCATTTATTAAAATTAGATGTAAAGTTTCAATTACCCACTTATGATGGTGAATTAGATGCAGAAAAGCTAATAATTGGGTGAGACAGTTAGAAGTCTATTGCATGATACAAATGATTGTTAATGATGAAACAAAGATCCAACTTGCAAGTCTCAAATTGGGAGGCACAACTCTCATATGGTGGAAAAGAAAAACTAAGGATGATCTCAATAAAAATGGTAAAACAATCTCTTCCTGGAATGATTTTATCATTGCTTTGAATAAACAATTCTATCCATTAGCATACATGCAACAAGAAATGATGAATTCACAAAGTTTAAGGCAAGTTAAAGGTCAAAGTGTACAAGAATATACTTAGATATTTCGTAAGAAATCTTTAAATTTGGGTATTCCGTTATATACACAAGAGACGCTCCTAAAATACATTAGTGGTTTACATTCTTATCTCAAGCACACTATTCTTATGCTAAATCCTTCTAACTTTGATGAAGTATGTGTACAAGCCATTCACATTGAATCAAATAAAGGGAATGTTGGTGATAGTGTTTCTACAAATACTTGGCAAATAAAGGATGCAGGGAAAAGGAAAGAGAAAGAGAAGAAGACAACCACAACAAGAAAGGAGAAGCCTACCTACAAGCATTACAAGAAAGTAGGCCATGATGAAGATCGTTGTTGGATCTTACATCCTGACTTGAAGCCAAATAAGTATGCCAACCACAAAAGAAAGAATACCAAAACTGCGACAGTTTAAGTGGATCTTGGATCAGATTCTGGTGATGAGACACAGGTTGTAGCTATGGGAATCCGAGGTATAAATTCTGTTGCAAGTACTAGCTCTTCTAATTCAATTGTTGTAAATGATGAGTGTAAAAGGAGTGAACTTTTCCACATAAGGTTTATAACACATAATGTTAAAGTTGATACTCTTGTAGACAATGGATCACAAGCCAATCTAATTAGTGAAGAGGTTGTAAATAACTTGGGTCTTGAAACAAAGCCACGTCCTAAACCATATCCATTGGGGTGGATATGTGGTGATAATAATTTGCAAGTAACCAAGCAATGTAAAATCAAGTTTGCAATCACTTCTAATTATGTTGATGAAGCAGAGCTTGATATAGTGCCATTGGACATATGTGGAATTGTACTGGGAAGCCCATACCTTTATGATAGGAAAGCTATATTCTACAGGGAGGAAAATAAATATTGCTTCAAGAAAGATGGGAAATAGTACATTGTTCATGCTCATCGCATGAAAACTGACAATCTTTTGTAGCTACAGGACAGTTAAAAAGAATGGTAAATGCAAGCAAAAGCTTAACACTTATGTCTGTAACAAAACAAGAAATTGGTGATGCTAAATATGAGATGATTCCATATGTTGCTAACAGTCATGAAGTGTCACCAAGGGTACAACATGAGGTTCAACTGCATACTTTGGTTATTGTTCTTGTGCAAAAGGGGAAGCATGTTTTGTCATTTTCATTCACATACTTAGTATTGTTGTTTAGTTTTCTGCTATTCAGTGGTGTATGGCTGCAAAATGCGACAAATAATGTTGATGATTGTGCAATTGATGGGATGATTTCTTTGATAAACAATGCTATCTCAGTTTTCATGTTTGTTGTGATTGGTCAGGTGATTATTGTCCAAGCATAAATGATGGACGATATTGAACAAGTGGGGAGTTGGTATCCTCACTTTTTACCTGAGTAAAAGCAGACTTTTGGTGGTCCAAAATCTTCCAAAGTGGGGAGGAATGATCCAGGAGGCTCCCCGGGCTTAGAAAATGATCAAAAATAAAAGTTCTCTGAATTGAGGGAAACCAATTCCATTATGACCGTCTCGTCGCGCTGATTCTGGCCATATATTTACTTTCTCAAATAGGCGCTGTATGCGAGAGTTAACGCACTCTGACCGTTTTCTCAAACAACAAAAAAGTCAAAGGGTCAGCTGGCAAAAAGTCAATGTTGATATCAGCATGACATCATCAAAGCAAAATTCAGGATGCTGACGTGGCAGAGACAAGTGGCGAACTGTGACTGGGCAGAGGATGCAGACTTGGACCAATGGCAGTGTGACACTTGTCAATATTCAGGCAAATGAGGTGGTGCCATGTGGCCCAGGGATGGGCAGCGACGTGGCACCCAATCAATAGTTGTGTGGAAATTTTAGAGGTCCATGGGTTTTGAACCCACAACCACCACCAAGTCTAAGCGCTTTGGGAAAGTTCCAACCACCAACGCACCATGTGTGAAGCTTTTTAATATAAGCCCACATATTATATATATATGTTGAATATATTGTTAAGGGCACAAAAGGAGGGGGGTTGGGGCTGGGGCTAAGCCCCAGCCCGTGGTCATTTTTTTACAGCATAGAACTGGGGTACGAGGGTCGGGCATAACCGCCCAACCATCAAACCACCAACGCCTCTACCTCTCCACCCTCGGATTTGGGATATGCCACATAACCAGGGGCTTATCCCCATAAATGTGCGCGGGGGTCTATCCATTAGCCTATCGGTCCCATGGAACGTGCCTACGACCAAGGGATGGAGCCTATCCAAGGCCAGTGCGCAGCCCAAAGGGTTGGCGCTTGGCCATATGGTGTGCATCTGACCATGTAAAGGGGGCACACGCATAGCCCAATGGAGGCTACTCTATATATTTTTATTAAAAGTGGGTTTTTAACTATAAAGTGTTGATTTTTGCCTGATTTTATGACGAGAAAGTGGGCTTTTAAGGATATCTTGGCCATTTGGAGGAGGATTTGATCCCAGAAAGAGGCCAGATGTTGAGGGAAGTTGGGATTTCTCATCTGAGCCTTAAAAACTATATAAACCAGGCTTTTTGAAGCTTGTAGGAGACTTTTTGATGCAGGGTTTTGAAGGGGCAGTTTGTAAATTTTGGCCTTTTCTCATGTTTTGAGGGGCATTTTTGCCATGTTTTTAAGAGGAATTTGATGGAGCATGCTTGAATCTGAGTAAGGAGGTCTTGCACAACAGATCTGAAGCATGTTATGTAACAACAAAGAGCAATTGTAAGAGAACCTTGAGCATTTTAAAGAGCAATAAAGAGGTTCTCCAGTTGGAAGCGGGCCCAGAGACGTAGCCAACGATTGGTGAACTCCGTTATCAACCTCTTGTCTCTTATGACGACTCTTCTTCACTAGAATCTGCTTCTTCGATTCACTCATATCGACTCTCTGCTAGCCGAATCTGCTTTGTCAACTCACTGAACTTGCTTCAGTCTTTGCAACTTTCTTAATAAATGCCAAAATAAATCTTATCACCATGTTTGTTCCTCTTGAATTTACCTTTGTCTTGGAGTTCCATATTAACATGTCATTTGTTAGAGTAGCTAATTCTCTCATAATTTTACACAAACGTGATTTGACATTATAATTTCTTTATGAATGAAAAATAAATCTTACTAGTGGTTTTTTATAACTTCTAGTATTTAATAAATGCCCCAATAAATTCGAATTCATTCTTAAAAATAAAATAAAATTCAACTTTTAAAATAACGCCTTTGCTTCTCCAGTTTCTTTGCAGGTGGTTTTTCCTCGGTTTTTTTTCTCCACAAATAAATATATTCTTTTGAAAAATATATATTTTAAGTCAAAATAATGAAAACGAGGAGACCTTTCAACATACTCTCCGAATTTTTTTAACTCAGCAATTTACCAGCTTCATATCTCCAGCTTCATATCTTTTGAGTGTGCAGGAAGGCTGTATTCTGACAACACCGGCTTCATATCTTTTGCATGTGCAGGAAGGCTCTTCATCACTTACTTCCCTTCCTCTGCTATACAGCAGTAGTTTCAAGATCAAATCCTCTTCTCTCAAAGGGAGAGACTTTCATAACCCCGGGGTGACTTTCATAACCCTGGGTCTCTGATGAAAAGATTAAACAGAGACGAAATTTATGCAACATGTCTTGGCGCTTTACGGAGTATTTTAAAATTTATAATAAAATTATAATAAAATACTTCTCTTTATCCTGGTTCGCCGTTGAGCTTCTCCACCTCAAATGGATTCATGAGGACTCGCGAGGACTCCCTATATCAGTTGCATGCTCACTGGGCGAGTCTTTCACACAGGTTGGCGTTCAATAGAACAACGTTCATTGTTCTTACATACACTCAGACGACTAGGCTCTACTTCAGTCTTGACTGATCTTTGATCTCACAATGAGGAGCATTGCTTTCACGTTAACCTCAATTTTCACATACCCTGGACCCTTTTCAGTGATGGAGTGAGAGTGAGACCCAGATCCGTTATAATCCCATAAAAAGATTAAGCAAAGACAAAATTGATGTAACACTCTACATTAATATTCTATTAATATTAACATGTATAGTTACACAATATGATTACAAGAAGTTACAAAAGTACCAACTCCTATAACAGTAAACTAACTAATTACAATTAAAAATACAATTAGATATTTTCTTTAACAAAACCAGCTATTACAATTTTGATGATACAAATTTCATAGCTACAAACCCATCACCTTGTCTCGTCTTTCAGTTCTCAATACCACTCATGAGATAAAATAGAACTCAATACCCTGGAAAGGCTCATGCAGCTTCACAACTCTGCATCATTTCAAAGGTTTTGCCACATTCTGATGAAACCCAAATCACATAGGCTCATGCAGCTTCACAACTCTGCATCATTTCAAAGATTCTGCCACATTCTGATGGAACCCAAATCACATATTAGTATAAGCAGAATCCCCACAATAGCAAAATCCATATAACCACGATACTGAGGCCTCAAAATCCCACAGAAGACCATGAAAATACATCTATTCAAAACTGAATTTGTCAAACTATGAAGGCGGATAAAAATAATTTGGAAGAATCGAACAAACCCAAATGATAAAATCCGGAATTTGATGTCGAGTTAAGCATCTGGGAGGCTCCGGAACGCAGCAAAGTACTCTAGAATGCCCAGAGAGGAAGGGGTCCCTACGCTCCCAAGAGAGCACCTAGGAAGTTAACAGATTAAATTAGCTCTCAACTAATCCGAATTAGCTCACCCCCTTACATATATACAAATAAGCTGGCAAACCAAGATAAATTGAGTTGTAAATGGGTAGTAAGGACAATTATTATTAGCTGTTATCAATGAATGCCACTGACTTATGTTGTTATTTAAAGAAATCGTATTTCTTGAAATTTTCATCTATAAAATGCATTCTTTGATCAAGTCTAATTTTTTTTTTAGAGTTGTCAACTAGTAGTAAGGACAATCATCATTGGCTGCTACCAATGAATGTGGACTGATCACTGTTATTCAAAGAAAACCATGCTCTCTAAAATTTGTCATCTATAAAATGTGTTTTCTGACCAAAATCTGAAAACTCTTTAGAGTTGTCAACTCTTAGCAAGGATAATCATCATTGGCTGCTACCAATGAATGCCGGCTGACTCATCCCTGTTATTTAAAGAAAACCATGCCCCCCTGAAATTTGTCATCTATAAAATGCAATCTTTGACCAACTCTGAAAACTCTTTAGAGTTGCAAACTAGTAGCAAGGACAATCATCATTTTCTGCTACCAATGACTGCAGGCTGACTCATAACTGTTATTCAAAGAAAACCATGCTCTCTGAAATTTGTCATCTATAAAATGCATTCTTTGACCAAATCTGAAAACTCTTTAGAGTTGTCAACTTGTAGCAAGGACAATCATCATTGAAAGCGGCTGACTCATCACTGTTATTCAAAGAAAACCATACTCTCTTAAAATTGTCATCTATAAAATGTATTCTTTGACCAAATCTAAAAACTCTTTATATAAAAATAACAACTACTTAAATTAAAAGAATATTTATTTTTAAAATCTATTAAAATCTTGGTAAATAAAAATTATCTATATATATTTTTTAAAATTACACTTTTCTAACTATTCATATTTGAATTACTACAGAGTAGTCACACTTGAATTATTACAGACTATCCACACTTGAAGATCTTTTGAGATCTTCTATCATATTCTTTTACTTTGTTTAATCCATAATGGGTCTTGGAAGATTTGCAATCAATGATTTGAATTATTACAGAGTATCACACTTGAATTATTACAGACTATCCACACTTAATGGATCTTTTGAGATCTTCTATCATATTCCTTTACTTTGTTTAATCCATAATGGGTCTTGGAAGATTTGCAATCAATGATTGAGAGCAAAGTAGATACTTTGTATGGGTGCAGAAAACCTGTGTCCTGCGCCCCCTGGCAAAACGAAGGTTCTTATATAACATCATAAAGAATCCCTGACAAAATTTTAGAAGTTTAACTCTTTTCAAATTAGTATTGTAGAGTATAGTGCCTGGACCGATCTCACTTATGAATGGCATTGTCAAATGACAAAAAAAATCATTACTTTAGCTCTGAGAATGCCATACCAATGAATGAGAAAAAATGTGAAAGATAAATTGGTGCCAAAGTCCAAAGTTGAAATGCAACCTTATAACATCGTTGCTACATTATAATTAAGGAAGGCGTTCAGAGAGTTTTATTATTTCTTTGTAGTGTACATTGATATGTGATTTATGGATTTATTAATTAAATGATTTTTTAATGGAAACATGTCCGTTTAAGAGGAGTAAACATTTTTTTTTAATCAAACTGTAATGGATATAATAACAACAATTCACTTTTATCAAATTAACAAATCCCTTTTTACTATCAAGCTATAGTTAAGATTCGTCATTTTATTAAAACAATCTTTCCTTTTGTATGAATTGTCCTTTTTTAAGAATGAAAATTGGGGATGTATGGATAGTAGATAAGGACCTTATGAAGTTTTAGAAGATATTTAGAAGACATAGGTTAATGATAAGTGGAGCCTTTTGTATGAATTGTTCTTTTTTAAGAATGAAAATTGGGGAGGTATGGATAGTAGATAAGGACCTTATGAAGTTTTAGAAGATATTTAGAAGACATAGGTTAATGATAAGTGGAGAGGTGAAGGTTGGCTAAAGAATGGTGTTGTAATTTAAGTGGAATTTTAAGAAATATAGCTTTAGTGAGCAAATACTAGGAGATTTTGAAAAACAAAATGAATAAGGTGGATTTCGATCTTTTGGAGCTAGAAGGATGTATGTTCTCGATTGTTTACTCATGAGAGATTTTCCCATGTTAAGGAAGGCATATGCCATGTCTCTAGTTTGGCGAAAGAATTCTAAGGGATGAAGTCTTGACTCAAACAATACTCTACACATATAGGAGGCAAGTATGGATGTGGTGTTCCTTGTTAGCTGAAACAAAATATTTAGAGAAAAACAAATGCAATGTAGTTGTGGAAAGAAAATGAACATAGCAAGATAGAAAAAAATAGAGCCGTGGAAAGTAAATTAATAGAACCAGAATTGGAAATTAACAACAACTAGCAAACATTTATTGATATTGAGAATTTGATGCAATGTTTACTTGCCTTTTCAAGGGATCAACCTCCAACATGAGGAGAGCTCCAACTACAATGATATTCACTTCACACCCAATTGAAGAAGGTCCACTAGTTAATGGTTGATGCCTCATTAAAGAAGGTCCACTAATTACATAGCTTCTACTACTATATATAGTTTCTAATTGACTAAAACCCTAACCACCTAATGGGCCTTCGTAAATGAGGCCTCAACCACTAACTAGTAGAACTTCTCTAATGATGCCACTTACATTTATTGATTTCACATTCTACTATCTCATGGGTCCTTATTTAATAAAGATGACCTTCAATACATTTAGCAACAATCTATTCCACTAGCTAGGTGAGTCAGGGTGGGGCCCTAACATGCCCCCCTTACAAAGAAACCTTGTCCTTAAGTATGGAGATGAGGAAATTGGCGGAGAATCACTGCTAGTTCACATGTAACATCTTCAAGCTATGTATCCTTCCATTGAATCAAAACTTCTCAGATAGTGTGCTAGTGAAGATGATGCTCACATTTGTTCAAAATGGCCTCAGGCCTCAACCAAATGGAACCCTCTAAGCTCAATTTGGGAAGGCTAGTTTGAACTTTGCAATTGAAATTGAGCACTTTCTTAAAGTAGGACACGTGAAAGATTGGGTGGAGCTAGGAATAACTAGACAGAGCCAATTTGTAAGCTACTGGACCTATATATTTGAGCATAGTGTAAGGTCCATAAAACTTAGGAGCTAACTTGTTGTGTCTCTTCTCCTTGAGTGAGGTCTACTTGTAGGGTTGAAGATGCAAGAACACCTAATCCTCTTCTTCTCCTTGAGTGAGGTATGCTTGTAGGGTTAGAGATGCAAGAACATTTAATCACCTTCTTCCAAATGATGCTATGAGAGATGCTGATAAGCCTTTTTCTTCATGAGATTTACTACCAACACCAAATTGTCTTTGATGGTACAAAGAATGCTAGCACGAGCCATGAGGGTGGTATCCACCTCTCAAGTTACCTTAGAGAGGCCTTGTAAGTATGAGATCACTAATGGGGGTGGTTTTCTATAGACTGCCTCATAAGGGGTCATTTTAGTAGCACTATGATATGTAGTATTGTACGACCATTCAGCCGGGTGTAACCATTTGACCCATTGGGATTTCCATTCTAAAGAAAAATAATGTAAATAAGCTTACAAAAGTTTGTTGAGTGCTTATGTTAGGCCATCGGTTTGGGGGTGATATGCAATACTAAGATTGAATTGGGTACCTTGAAGCCTAAACAACTCCTACCAAAAATTACTAGTGAAGGTGGGATCATGATTAGTCACAACGAATTTAGGCATGCCATGTAGTTTAAAAACATTGTCCATGAATACTTGTGTTATTGTGGAGGCCTTGAATGGGTGTTGTAAGGCACATAAGTGAGCCAATTTGTAAGCCACTGGACCTATATGTTTGAGTATAGTGTAAGGTCCATAAAACTTAGGAGCTAACTTGTTGTGTCTCTTCTCCTTGAGTGAGGTCTACTTGTAGGGTTGAAGATGCAAGAACACCTAATCCCCTTCTTCTCCTTGAATGAGGTATGCTTGTAGGGTTGGAGATGCAAGAACACTTAATCCCTTCTTCAAAATGATGCTATGAGAGATGTTGATAAGCCTTTTTTTTCATGAGATTTACTACCAACACCAAATTATCTTTGATGGTACAAAGAATGCTAGCACGAACCATGAGGGTGTTATCCACCTCTTAAGTTACCTTAGAGAGGCCTTGTAAGTATGAGATCACTAATGGGCATGGTTTTCTATCGACTGCCTCATAAGGGGTCATTTTAGTAGCACTATGATATGTAGTATTGTACGACCATTCAACCAGGTCTAACCACTTGACCCATTGGGATTTCCATTCTAAAGAAAAATAATGTAAATAAGATTACAAACATTTGTTGAGTGCTTCTGTTTGGCCATCGGTTTGGAGGTGACATGCAATGCTAAGATTCAATTGGGTACCTTGAAGCCCAAAAAATTCCTACCAAAAATTACTAGTGAAGGTGGAATCATGATCAGTCACAACAAATTTAGGCATGCCATGTAGTTTAAAAACATTGTCAATGAATACTTGCGCTATTGTGGAGGCCTTGAATGGGTGTTGTAAAGCACATAAGTGAGCATGTTTGGAAAGGTGATCAACAACTACCATTATCATTGATTTGTTTCCTGATTTTGGTAACCCCACAACAAAATCCATAAAAATGTTAGCCCACATGGTGAAACGAATGAGTAATTGCAATTCTCTTGGAGACTTTAGTGTTTCCCCTTTGTGCCATTAAAAAGTATCACATTTTTCCACAAATGTTTGGATGTCCTTCTTCATAACTTCCCAAAATGTCATTCTTCATGACTTCCCAAAAGAATGAATACTTAACCCTATCATATGTTTCTTTGAAACCCATAATGACCCACTGTGGAAGAGGGGTGTAATTCAGATAATACTATGGATTTAAATGACAAATCCTAAACCAAAAAAATATGGCCTTTATACGGGAGCTTATCATCCTACTGTAGTGTAAAGTGTGTGTACTTGTGGATAGCTATTGGATCATATGCATGATGTTGAGGGGGCCTTTTAAGCCTCATAAATATAATCATACTTATGAATGTAATATAAGTTAAAGTAGATAAATATGTGTATAATGGATAAATGGACCTAAATGGGTGATTAGTTGGAATGGGTGCAACAGCTCCAACCATCCATATCATTGTATAAATACTTATCAAAGCATGAATACAATATGGCAGAACGTTCTCCCGGATATATCTGGCTTGATGGTCTAATGTGTGCATGTCAATGCTGGTTGGAAGAATAGCCTTCTAACACCTAGCGTCGTTGCCTCCTTCATTCAACTGGGTGACAACAACAATGGATGGGGGTCGTCTGAACCTGAAGAAGATGGAGAGATAAGAAGCTATCGATTGTTGCTTGTGGACGCTGATGTATTCATGATGCTCGAGAAGCTCATGGATGCTGTTCACCTTTGATTACTCGTGGATGCTCAAACATGTAAAAGAAGAATGGAATGAAGAAACCAAAAACCCTCTTTGTCAGTTAATTAATTGAAGCAACCAGGTACATTGGCTGCAGACAACACCCTCAATGAAGACGAGATTGCATAAGAAACACGATAAATCATAAATGAAATAATAAATGTTGCAAATGCCTATAAGTCAGAAGATTGATCTTGGAAGATGTGTCCAAAGCCTGCAAATAAGATAAGAGCAAATATGAAAGAATCTCGAAGACTGTGATGTTTTTGCAAAATGCTTGAGAGTACTTCCTTGAACGTGAATGGAATTGTTGCCCTGTGCGTGAATGGACCTCTGTAATATGGACCTAAGTATTGGTCTACTGAGAGATCGAAAAGAAACACATTAATTATTCCATGATTTTGAAAGTGATCCCCATTTTCAGCTACAACTTTGAGTTCTTCTGTGCTTTGGAGAATCGACGTAATGGAAAGTCGACTTGGGCATCGCTGGAAGAAAATTCCCATGGGCAGATCATATATGAATACGCCTAGCTTGAAAAATCGACTTCCAACAACATTTCGAGATTGTAAACAACATGGATCACATTMGCTTCTCCAGATACCAATTCGGATGAGGCAGTGAATTTCCTCGAACGATTGAACGAGAGATAGAACCAACACAACATAAAAAAACTATTCAAAGGCTTTACTTTCGATCGCCTAACTCCATTATCACCAACCTCTCTAATTCTTTAGAAAATGCATAAATATATGAAGAAGGAGGAGAAGTCAAGGTAGTAGCTGTGAGGATGCAGAGGATTCAGTGTCAGACATCACAAGTCTGACAATACTCCTTTTCATCCTTAGAAATTGATTGTTGGCCACCATAATACTATGCATAGTATCTTCTGCCCAATAGCCTTCTCTGCATAGTGTCCTCCAACTATTTCTTTATGTGCTTCTATTAAGAGGTCACAAGTTCAAATCCAGAGGGGTAGGGTATGCATACCTCCTTAGACTTTACCAGTCAAATCCCTGGGCGGAGGGGGTCCCTTGTCCCACAATCAAGGGGGTCTCATACACCAATTTGGTGTGGCTTTGCCGTGACCTTAAAAATAGATTATTATTATTATTATTAAGATGATAGGACGCCCATGCTCCATAGCACATCTCCTTAAAATATTTTCTACTCCTAGTTTATACAAATGTCTTGCAATAAGTTGGTAATCTACAGCGCTAACCACCAAATTCTTCTTCTGCGTAGTGGTATATTCCTTTGGGGCAATTTTGTACTAAAAAATTCAATGATATCAACAAAATATTCATCAACAATCTGCACTGAAAACAATTGTGCATCAAGAAAATTGTCCTTGAAACTACTTGGATCATCCCCATTGGTTATCCTGGATAGATGATCTAGCTCTACATCCAATTCACAACTACTTCAAAATCAAACTCTTGGAATAACAACAACCATCTACATATTCTTCCCCCCAACATTGACTTGTTGACCAAGTATTTAAGAGCAAAGTGATCTGTGAACATCTTAAAATGTTGGCCTAACAAATAATGTCTGAACTTCTGCAATGCATACACCATAGCCAAACCTTCTCTTTTTGTTGTATTATAGTTATGTACAGTTTCCTACTTGAAAATGCTATTGGGTGATCTATGTCACTTTCTCCTTGCTGTGTTAATACTGCTGGTGCTAATACTGCTCCAAGTGCTATTGAAGATGCATCCACATGAACATGGAACTCCTTTGACCAATCTAGAAACACCAAAATTGGCGCTGTCACCATTTTCTCCTTCAAGATGTCCAAACTCTGTTGGAACTCATCATTCCACTAAAACTTGATATCCTTCTTTAACAACTTCTCCATGGGCGTAGTAATTTGTGCATAGCTCTTTATAAAATTTCCATAGTAACCTGTATGATCACGTGTAGCTCTCAATTGGCACACTAACTTAGGTGGTGGTAAATTCACAATGATAAAAATCTTCGCAGGATCAACCGATAGACCTTGTTTACACACTACATGTCCTAGAAAAATTTCAAAAGGTACATTGAATATTCATTTCTTAATGTTCAAAGAGATTTGACACTGTCTACACCTATCTAACATTAGTCTCAAAATTTCAACATGATCTTTCAATAAGCTAAATATTGTCCAATCATCTAGATAAACCTATAAAAACTTATGTATGAAATCCTTAAATGAAGCTACCACTACCCTTGAAAAAATAGCAGGGGCATTCTTCCATCCAAATGGAATCACTATGTACTGATATGACCCTCATTCTATGGAAAATGTAGTCTTATGACGATCCTCTAGTGCTATTTTGATATGGTGATTTCCTGAAAATCCATTAATAAATGAGTATGCTTTTTGTCCTCCTACATTCTCCAATACTTCATCTGTAAATGGACTAGGGAAGGGATCATGTAGACATGCATCATTAAACTTCCTCAAGTCTACACAGATCCTTATTCCCCCTTGCCTCTTCTCCTAAACTACCATAGAGCTAATCCACTCAGTTTCTTCAACATGTTCTATTATACCAACTTTTAACATTTTATCAATTTCCGCCTTCACTTTCTTTTTATATACTGGATTCAATCTATATGGTTTCTGTCTTATTGGTCTAGCATTTGGTCTCAAGGGGATCTTTATGTTTCCAAGTTCTCCTACTACCCCTTTCATTTCTGAAAACATCACTAGAAATACATCACTATACTCACGCAATAATTCTGTTATTCTTTCCACTGTTTGGTTATCCCAATAGTCACCAATACTTGCAATATTTGGATTCTCTTCTGTTCCAATATTTACCTTCTTTATCTTCAATTGTGCAACAAATTCTTTTGACTCTAACTTTGGACCTTCTACTTCTCTTTCCCCTTCAACTTCTGTAATCTAAATATCACGTGGATTTTTTTCTACTGGGTCATCTTCTGCGACGTGATAACAATGTAGAAACTGTTTGATTGCTTTCCTATTCTAATTCTGATAAGCTGTTACAATTTCAACTTCAGGTTCCTTAAAGATCCTCTCTTTTATCAACTTCAGTGCTAGATTCTCATGTTCAAATGCAAAGGTGATCACAAAGTTTTGTTGCAAATCTTCCCAATTTACAGTTCCTCTGCACAGTTTCAGTTTTGTATACCAATTCTTTGGAATTCCTTCTAATGTATGAATAAAGTGATGTGGCCACTCCTTTGGTGGTACCAATCTCCATTGGGTTATGCATATGTCTACATGTTCTCTGGGCTACCCTAATCCATCATATTTCTGCATATATTTCTTCTCCTATTCTGCACCAAATTTGATGTGCAATAATCTTTTGCATTGATACCAATTTTGAATATTCTCTTTATGAGTACCCCACTAATGTGCAGGTGTAGCTTTCAAGGCAATGTCTAAAAATAGTAACCTATGACTTTCCAAAACTTCTAACTCAAACTTTGTCAAAAATTATTCTAAATCATTCTCACGATAAAAATTTGGAGGTTCTCTTACCTTTGTGCCAACCCATCTTAGTGCACGCATCATTCTTGCACATCTTCTGGTAGATATCTCATGCAATTTCTACCACCAATTATCTAGTCCCGTGTCAGAATCTAAAGCATAAGAACTAATGCTTCTCCAACTAAGTATTCCATCTCTTCTTGGGTTAACTTAATCTTCCTCACGTGCAGTTGATCCAGGTGGATATTGGTGGCCACCCACCTTTTCCAAATGGCTCAAAACGACTTTTTGGCAATTTTGACAATTTACTATTTTTAGCAGGTTTTAACTTCTGGGGCCATTTTGAGGGCCTAAATGAAGGTTTTTCGAGATCAAGGTTTCCAATGATAGCCAAAGGCATGATTGATCCCCCAAAATGAATCTCCTCGACGATACCTTTCGAACGAGCTATCACACGCCTAAAACAGAGATCATATGCAAAAGTTACGACCCCGGGAAGTTGATGTACTAACTTACCCAAACGGGGCCCACAT
>ML787291.1:197178-211095 GCA_009831015.1 Picea engelmannii | reverse complement strand
GGGAGGATTGATCCAGGTGGATATCGGTGGCCACCCACCTTTTCCAAATGGCTCAAAATGACTTTCTGGCAATTTTGGCAATTTACTATTTTTAGCAGGTTTTAACTTCTGGGGCCATTTTGAGGGCCTAAATGAAGGTTTTTCGAGATCAAGGTTCTCAATGATATTTGAAGGCAGTATTGAGCCCCCAAAATGAATCTCCTCGATGATACCTTTCCAACGAGCTATCACACGCCTAAAATGGAGATCATATGCAAAAGTTACGACCCCGGGAAGTTGATGTACTAGCTTACCCAAACGGGGCCCACATGACTTTTGGTGCTTCATCTCCTAGGGTTAGGTTTTTGGATGTCTAGGAATTTTGGCATTCCTGTCCATTGTAAAAAGGCCTTCCGAGCCTCATTGTAATCATCTTCTTGCGAATGCGAGTAGCCGTCACATCTCTTCTCAGAGATAAGCTGCCACCATTCTAGTGAGTCTTTCACTCTGTATTTTTACAGTCTTTGTACATTTCTTTGATTAATAGAAATCATGTATTACTGTATATATGTGTTTATGGTTGCATCTCTGATACATTTCTATTATATTATTGAATATCTGCAATATCTCTGTGCATTTCTTTATTATATCTCTGCTCTCATTTCGTGCCGAAAATAATCTGGATCAGTGGTATCAGAGCAGGCTGCTCTTGACCATTTTTTTCAGTGCATGTCCTCGACGAGGTCCTAGTATAGAAAGTTGGGTCTTGAGCTTGTCTCTCTTGAAGACAATCGCTCTCGTACACCTAAGAAACCCTCAATGGCGGAAGAAAATAAAAACGACGGAGCAGACGATCCTATCAATCTGTTGCTTGAGCAAGCTCTCACGTGACAGAGGGATGAAATGATGAAGAATTTTGACCACATCCTTCAACGCCTGCCGATAGCATCAGACACATATTCATCAAGCGGCCACTTTGGAGGTACCTCGCCTTTCAAGGTACAAGTTAATTTTGATATTCCTGTATTTGAAGGACAGATAGATGCAGAAGCCCTAGAAAAATGGTTAACTCTGCTGGAAGGTTATTTCTCTGTTGACAATTTTTTCGACAAAGAAAAGATCACCTTTGCACTCCTTAAAGCTCTCCCTCATGTCAAACATTGGTGGGAAACTTACTGGGAGGAAAGTTCCACAGAGGAGTCTGGAATATATGGGGCCAATCCCACTTGGGATTTTTTTGTGGATGCGGTAAAAGAACAATATTACCCTGTTGACAAATATGAGGACCAGTACATGAGATGGACCAAACTGCGGCAAGAGAGGGGCCAAACAGTTCCGGAGTTCACCAATACCTTCCATACCTTGCACACCAAGTTGGGTATCAAAGACTCTGAGCGACATTTGGTTCTGAAATACCGTGGGGCTCTACACAAATACATCCAAACTGAAATGGATTTTCTGGACATCTCATCACTCGGTGCTGCTTATCGATATGCTGTTAAAATTGAGCAGAAATTTAAGCACCAGAACAAACGGGAATTCGGGTTGCAAATCCGCAACAACCAAAGTATGACAAAGACGACCCTAACAAGCAATCTCTCGAAAACCAGTCCAAGACACAAGAAAAGAAGAATCACGGGAAGACAAAGAAGGACACCGGAAAATGGTGCGAGTTCCACAAAAGCCCCTGGCACAACACCGATGAATGTCGCTCAAAACAGTCATTGCTGGCCGAGATCAAAGACAAAGAGCCGAACCCTGATTCAGAATCTGATTTTTAAAATAATGGTAAAGGAAAAATCATTGACGCAGACCCCACTGCTATTGTTGCGACCACAACAATTCAACCAGAAGAACCAACAGATCCTGAAGAGGGGGAGCGCCTTTTTCATTCACAAATGTGGGTGAAGGGGACCCCGCTGCATTTTATTGTTGATAGCGGAAGCTAGAAGAACCTCATCTCAACAGAGGTCATCAAACAGTTGGGATTGTCGACAACACCACACCCGCAACCATACAACATCGGGTGGCTCCGGCAAGGACGAGATCTCCATGTCAACCAACAATGCCGATTGTCATACGGCATCCAACCCTTCAAGGATGAGGTATTATGTGATGTTTTCCCACTGGATGTCTGTGATGTTCTCTTGGGCCAACCATATATGTGGAGACGCCATGCTGTTTATGAGTCTCGACCCCGTAGTTTCATTGTTACTTTGGGGGGTCATCTCTACCGAATACCAGAGGTAGTTCCGACTACTGTTCCACCTAAAAAGTGCCGCAAGGTAGTATCTCATACTGCAAAATTTAGCTTCTTCACAATCTGTTCAAAAGGAGAACAAAAGGACACTGCAACTACTACAACCTTGCCCCAAGCACCTTCTATCCAACAGAAGCAGGTCGAAAAGGATACAACAAAGTGAAAAGATTCCTTCTGCACATCTTCCTCTCATGTATCTCGACTTGTTGAGCAACCTCAACCACAACAGGTTCGTGATAGATTTCCACAAACTGAGCAGCGCGACGTCTCCAACAAGACAAACAGCTCACCAAGATGTAGATTCAACAAATGCTTTTCCCTCTCCCCCGGGAACTCAACGCAATGGAGACCATTTCTTCCTAAGGAGGGAGGATTGATCCAGGTGGATATCGGTGGCCACCCACCTTTTCCAAATGGCTCAAAACGACTTTCTGGCAATTTTGGAAATTTACTATTTTTAGCAGGTTTTAACTTCCAGGGCCATTTTGAGGGCCTAAATGAAGGTTTTTTGAGATCAATGTTCTCAATGATAGCCGAAGGAATTATTAATTCCCCAAAATGAATCTCCTCGACGATACCTTTCCAATGAGCTATTACACGCCTAAAACAGAGATCGTATGCAAAAGTTACGACCCCGAGAAGTTGATGTACTAACTTACCCAAACGGGGCCCACATGACTTTTGGCGCTTCATCTCCTAGGGTTAGGTTTTTGGATGTCTAGGTCTTTTGGCATTCCCGTCTATTGTAAGAAGGCCTTTCGAGCCTCATTGTAATCATCTTCTTGCGAATGCGAGTAGCCGTCACATCTCTTCTCAGAGATAAGCTGCCACCATTCTAGCGAGTCTTTCACTCTGTATTTTTACAGTCTTTGTCCATTTCTTTGATTAATAGAAATCGTGTATTTCTGTATATCTGTGTTTATGGTTGCATCTCTGATACATTTCTGTTATATTATTGAATATCTGCAATATCTCTGTGCATTTCTTTATTATATCTCCGCTCTCATTTCGTGCTGAAAATAATCTGGATCAGCGGTAGTTCTATACAACTAGTTTATCTCTTTTGTGATGAAGTTATCTATCATAGATTCAACATATCTTCATCCTTTTGAATTATCTAATGGCATAATGAATCTATATTCTCCTGATTCAAAAATCATTTTCTTAGTCTTCAAGTTGATGATAGCTTGAATGTAAAAATCCCAATCCAGTCCCAACAATGTTGGATACGATGTGGTGTTATCCACTATATCAATTACCTCAAAGTATGCCATAGTGTGCACACCATCTAAATCCAATGGTATGCCTTTCAATCTACCAATTGGTATCACCCTATGTTGATTTTGCAATTTCAATTGAATAGGTTAATATCCCAATGTTGGTTCCCCCATACATTCCCATGTTTTCTTAGGCAAAACCTTTACATTAGACCCAAAATCTAATATTATGTCACCCATGTTAAAGTCTCCAATATTTGCATTCAATCTGAACTCCCTATTTGTTCTTGTCTTCCTACAAACATGATTTACTTTCTTTTGTTCAAGTTGTATCTCTTCTCCAGAATTACATTTTTCTAACAAACCTTGTAACATTTGTATAGATGATTTATCATTCAATAACTTCAAACAAGACCCCAAAAAGTTTCTTAGATTACTTAATTGTTCTGAAGATTGATCTTTGTTGGTATCATCAAATATATGAGGCATGTCATGTACATCATCTCCTAGATTTTTACCTGAAGTAGAAGCAATATTTTCATTCAAAATTTATTGTCTGGCCTCCTTGAAAGTCTCATTTTCTTTCTGCACATCAAAATGTTGTTGAGGTGTCATATTCTTTTTGACCCACTGGTGTTGGTTTTGATCCTTCTTTGTTGCATATTATCCTATCTTGGTTCCACCTCAAGTGACTATATTTATCTTCTTCCCATCTCCCTCTCTAGTTTCTGCAACAATCCATTGAACTTTCTAGTTATTCTGGCTCCTCTTTTCCTATATATTTATTATAAGTGTCGGACAATCTTCTGTATTATGATCTGCTGCATGACAATACATACATGTCACAGGTGGTTGTGGACAATACCTTGCATAATTTCCAGGTTTATGACAATTGTGACAGGTTACTGGCCCTCTACCTCCTCCAAATCCTCTTCCTCTACGGGCTCCTCCTCTGAATCCTCCTCTGTTACCTTGATTTTCTGTGCACGATGTATTATACTATGGTACCTTGATTAGTGCCTTATTCACATCTGCGATAGTTGTAGGTGCACCTTGTGGGATGTTTACTACAAGGTCCATATACCATCCAACGCACAGTCTATGAATGTAATTTCCAGCTGTTCTACTTTTGTATCTTCATCCGTGATTTGTGTAGCTTCCCAAATCTTTTCACAAATGAATAAATGATTCTCTAGGTCCTCTGACCCTTCTCCATGAAACTATGGTAACCGAATAGTTGGATCCTATGTTGCCATTATAAAGTTTGTTGTATTGCCTCCTTGAGGTGTAGACAACTAACTATTGTTAGTTGAATCTGTACCTCAGCTTGAATTTCCACTGGATCCTCGTCCTACTAAAATCCTTCTGCTACTGATTGGTGGTTGTCTAAATGATTCTTTCTCTTTAGATGTATTAATCGCACTTGGGGTTTTGGGTTCCATACTAATTCTGATCTGGAATGGAGATCCTTCTTCTGCATCAGACCCTTGACCTCTGGTTTTTCTATCATATGTGGCACACATGATTTCCTCAATCTGCTCCATAGCACATAGATCCTCTACCTCCTCTTCATCACCTTCCAAGCCCTCTCACTTGACTACTGTCCTCTTTTTCCTATTGATCTTATACTGGTAGGGTATTCTTCTGCGCGTCATTCCTGCTCTGTCCTTTACTTCCTTTATTTTATCTTCATCCATCATAATGGGGTCCATTGCTTCCTTCTTTCGACCTCTATCTAGGTCCTTCTCCATATATCATATCATCCTTAGTGCTTCCCCTAGTCTTCCCATGCGCGTAGAGTGATTGGATGTATGAATCCATTGTCATCACTCCTTTATCATGCAATAAAATCTTGATCAATGTGTAAAGTGATCTAATGTACCTTCCTCTCAGTCCCTTCAAAAACTCCTTCTCTGCAGCTGTGTAAGACTTGGAAGTATTGACTGAAAACTCAGTAATAAATCCTCCTATAATGATGTCTAACTAGAAATCCATGTGAATTTATTATTGACTCTCTGTATTCATGCAATATTCTCAATAGTTCACTCTACTAGTATTATTCTATTAGTTGGATGCTTTTCCTTCAATATCAGTATCCACTACTGCAACAGTTTTGGAAAATAACATAAAAATTCCTCATGAAGATCAGTAAAAACATACCTTTCCAAATACTGGCGTGGAGTATACTTAGGGTCTCTATTGTTCTTCTGTGTGAACTCTAGCTCTTTTTTCACTAACCATCTTTCAATCTCCCACTTAGTTGGATTCCATGGCCTGAACATCCCCTTCAACTGCATTCTCTTCCCTGTCCTTCTCATAAAATCCCCTCCAATATGTTTTTCTGAGTTCCAATCGACAACAGAACCATTTGTTGGATTTTTTGCGCTGAATCAGGTTCTACTTTAGGTTTCCAACAAGACATGCAAACCATCGACCCTTCTAGAGATTATAAGGTAACACTACGCATAAAGTGCACAATGAAGTCTCTCCTAAGATGGATTTATGGGTGACTGCAGGAACCAAATGTCTGTAGCCTTGGAAGGGATGTTGTTATGGGGATGTTATACATGCTTTTTACTTCAACATTCCTCAGATTTATTATTCTAACACATCATTACTTTCAAATTTACCATTTTGTAACCATCCACATTCATTTCAGTTCATTCTGTAGTAAATGTCTATTGCACACTACATTCTACTACTAACAAATCCATCCATTCATCATAGATAAATAACTGCAAGAATTAAGACAACATTCCACACAAAGACACAAGTTTTTACCGTGGTTCACCCCACTAGGCTACGTCCACAAAGATCTCGCATTCATTTCTCTTTTATTCATCTTCATCAAGTTATTGTGTTGTGTGCATTACATCTGCATATTGCCAAAGCTATTGATCATGGTGGTAAGGCTGATAATATTGCACCAAGATCCACATGTTGCGACCTTACCCTCAATTACAATGCATATCTCTAAAAAATAGACTCATCCAAAACTATCCCCACAACTAGATAGCTAAAGCAATAACTCTCACTTTTATCCCTCACTAGATTCGAACTAGATATCCTCAACTCTTACAATACATATTTATACTAGAAAAATGGGTTAAGACCCATTACAATAATGACCAAAACCCTAACCCACTAACCCTAAGTGAGTTAGGTTTGTCCACTTTCTAACTTTCTACACGTGGTTAATCCACATCCTTCTTTCTTTCTTTCCTGCTTCCCCGTGTTGCTTTTCCTTATTATCCGATGCACACTCCTTTTCTAACTATCTTCCTTGATTGATGTGCTGATCCCCAAAATGTTTTGCGCCAACAGTGACGCCCAACAATAAATTGACATAGTCTATCATATAGATATCGATGAATTGGGTTATATGATATATAGTCATTCAGATCCATTGGAAAATAATCACAATAAACCTTGTATACATGTATCCTCCTATAAAGCTAGCAGCTGTTGTGGTTGATTTACCTATGCAAACCAATATGCATGTTCAATGCATGGTAAGGATAATTCTACAAGAGTAGAGATCTAGGACATTGATACACACTTGCTCAAGATGGACAAGGAATTGTGTGTGGGGGAGATGTTGAGGGGGCCTCTTAGGATTCATAAATTTCATCATACTTATGATGTAATATAAGCTAACGCAGATAATTATATGTGTATAATGGATAAATGGGCCTAAATGGGTGATTAATTGGAATGAGTGCAACTACTCCAACCGTCCATATCATTGTATAAATACCTATCAAAGCACGAATACAAGATGGTAGAAGGTTCTCCCCGATATATCTGGCTTGATGGTATCATGTGTGCATGTCATGATGTTGTCTCTTGCATGAATGCTGGTTGGAAGCATGACCTTCCAACACATGATATTGTCATTTGATAACCATTCTTGATGTACATCCTGTAGCCAATTAGGAACTAAGAAAGATAAGGAAAATATGACCCTTCCTCCTCATACCTCCTAGAGAGAGTATAAACCACCACATTTTCCTTTCCCTTCTTGTAGATAATCTAGTAGTCATAGCCTACCATTTTTGTGACCCACTTTTTCTACTCTAGGGAGCACAAACTCTGTTCTAGAAAGTATTTCAAGCAACAATGATTTTGTTTCAATATGGAAATGACGCCTCAACAAGTAAGAATTCCACATATCAATTGCATGAACAATAACCAAAAATTCCTTCTCATAGGTGGATTTTCCCAAGTTTCTATCACATACTCGCTTGTTGGTTAAGTGAGTGGGTGTCCCTCTTGCATTAACATAGACCCAATCTATTTTTTTGAGGCATCACATTCCAAAATATAAGTCTTATTGAAGTCAAGTAGGGAAAGGACTAGTGTTTTACACAACATATTTTAAACCCTGGAAAGCTTGTTCAACTGCCTCCTTTGAAATTAAGGCATTTTTTTCTAGTAGGGTGGTTAGAGGAACAACCATTTTACCATAGTTCTTGAAACACATCCTTTAGAATCCTGTGAGGCCAAGAAAGAAGTGAAATTCTTTTAGGGTCTTGGGACAAGGCCAATCTTTCATTGCCTCAATTTTCTTAGAATTAACACACACACCCTACTCACTAATAATGTGTCCCAAATATTCAAATTTTGAAGCACCAAAAGAACATTTAGAATGCTTGAGGAATATTTTTTGATGACAAAGAAGTTGTATGAAATAATCCACATGTAACGCCCCCTGGCTTAATCAATGAACATTACTTGCGGGAAATACACATAAATTTGAAAATTTTCTACTAATTAACTTTCTGTAGCTTATCAAATACGAATTATACACAGATTTAACCATTGCGGATAATATTATTTAAATATGGCTACAACACGCTGACCAACATGAATGTCGCTTCCTCACTGAGACAAACCATACATGCAACAACCTTTGTACTGCGCATGACAACTATTCACAGCACACGCGCAACAAGCTTTGTACTACATGTGCGAAAAATATTTCCAATGTGCGCAATGATTCAAGCACCGTGCTGGAATATGTTACCGTTACTACTAAAAATCGATTAACAAATAAATTTAAAAACTGATTTATGAACAACATGACAATCAAGATCATGCAAATATCCATACTAGTTCAAAATGTAATTGCAGCTAACAATTTCATTGCAACAACATATGATTCATTCTCATGCACAAAATAAAACAAACAACAATTAAACTCATAAATAACTGAAGAAATAGATAAACACTTATGTTTTTAAGACAATTGTGCAACCAAATGCTTGGGAAGGACATTCCACCCAACCATAGACTCATGTTCCAAATCTCAACAACAGGTCATCCCCGAGATGGGGCTAGGAATCCAAAAGAAAAGGGTGTCTCTCATTGTCCACTCACAATTCAATATCCCACAACCCACTGGTATTCTCTTATAAATATCTCAAATTTCCTCCATCTCTCTTCCTCTTGGCTTGCCCAACCCAAGGAATGTACCCCTTCACTTCTCTTAGTCCATTTGGTGTCCCATTCATTTAGCAGGGTCTCTCTGGCACATGTAACTAGGAATCTCTCTACTGGGAACTCAAGAGAAATCACTGCAAGGAAAACTAGCAGCAACCACAAAAAACACTTACTGTTATAGTGAAAATCACACAATAGTTCACTCTTTAGGGATGAAAACCCGGCTCTAATACTTCACAATATTTGGCTCCAAAACACTCCAAAAATGCTTCAACGTGCTCCATAAATCACCCAACTTTCTTTCTCCATCTCTAATGCTTTTCTCCTATGCTCTCTGCTTGTTGTTCTGTAAAAATCAATGTGTAAAACTGATTATAGTTTCCCATACGAATTTCCTCTATTTTCCCAAGACAATTGAATGCTCACTACCCAAATTTGATTGTACTTCAGCTCCATGCTCTCCAATAACTATGGGATGTGACTCTCACACCCACCCTCTTACATGAGTTTAATGATTGGGCTCTCATACACTCAAACAAAAACGTAGAATTTATCCCCAATGATAATAAAATTCAGGAAAATGGGTTGAATTAATACCCACAATTAATTTCCCCCATGGACCCCTCTTAGACACTCTCTTCTCTTGTGGAAAACTCAACCCCCATCTATGTCCATATTCCCAATAGCTGGTATCACATTTTATTTATTTAAAAATAGAAAATACATTCACATATTATGTCGTTTGACCATAGCCACATTCATATCTACATTATGCATAAATTAAGCTATGGAGTATAGTGGGGATGTTCCATTCCCCCTCCCCTACAATTGTGCATCATCCTTGGTGCACAACACTATGTTGAATACGTACCAAAATTTACATCACATTACAATATTTAGAAAATAAAGAAAAATTCTGTAATTTTTACACTCCAACAACAGTCCCAACCAAAATCTCATATTTCTCTCAACCTGTTGACCCAAGGAACGTACCCCTTCACCTCTCTTAGTCCATCGAGTTACACCATTCTTTTATAAGGGCTATCAATGCAAGTGACCATAATTCTAAGATGTGTTTCTGGAATTCTAACTGCCTAGAAATGGAGTCTTGCATTTTCAATTTATGTTTTCTTCAAAATTGACAAAACTTTGTGGGTATTCCTCCCGCATAGTTTCTTCATCTTCCCATGTTGCATATTTAGGACCGTAGTTGGTCCATTGAACCTTTACCATCCCTATGTCTTTGTTCCTAAGCACCTTGAATTTTTGGTCCAGTATACGTACTGGTTCCACTCGGAAATCCCCTTTGTTTTCCACCTAGATCACAGTCCAATCAATTATGTGGTTAGAGTGAGGAACATGTTTCTTCAATAACGACACATGAAAAACATTATGCAATCTCATGGATGCATACAATACAAGCATGTATGCAATTGGACCTATCTTCTCTATGATTTCCAAAAAGCCCACAATATCTTGCTGCCAACTTTGGGAAACAACCCAATCTTAGTGAACTTCTTTTCACTTTCACTTTTAAAAAAACATGTTCGCACACTTTAAAATATAAAAAAACTATGTTATTGTCTACATAATTTTTCTACCTATCGTGGGTAGCCTTTAGATTCTTCTTGATCTTTGTCATCTTCTCTTCCATTTCCATCAACAAATCTGGACCAATGATAACTTTGTCTATTGGGTTATCCCAAATCACTGGCATATTACATTTCCTGACATACAATTCTTCAAATGGGATCATTTGTAATGAGGCCTGATACCCATTATTGTAAGAAAAATATACTAAGTGGATATTATCTTCCCACTTTGATGGCAGGTCCACCACATACATTTTGAGAATGTCTTCAATGATTATGTTATTCCTCTCTATTTTCCCATCTGACTCTGGGTGATACACTGTACTGAGACCTAAGTTTTTCCCAAAGCCTTTGAACAAACCTTTCCAAAAATTAGATGTAAAATTTGGATCTTTGTTTGAAACAATTGTCTTGGGCACCCCATGTAACTTGACAACTTCCTTCATGTATATCTCTGCAATATTTGATGTCTTGTGTTTTGTCTTCACAGGAATAAAATGTATTGCCTTAGCTAATTTATCTACCACCACCATGATGAAATCATACTGCTTCACTATTCTGGGTAGCTTTGTAATAAAATCGATTGCAACCACTTCCCATTTCCACTTAGGAATGGACAATGACTATAGCATCCCCTCTCAATGTCTATGTTTTTCTTTCAACTTTTGACATTCTAGACATATGGCTATGTAATTATCCACTTCTTTCTTCATATTTGGCAAAAAGTCACTACAAGGAAAATACCCTCTAGTTGAGGTTTTTGCGGACGCCCCTATCAAAATATCCCAAAAATTCATTTATAGCGGATGATATTAGCAGAGGTGAGCGGGCGAAGGTTTTAGCAGATGTTTTTATGCCAGTGATTTTATAAGTACATAACGCATTGATGTGTTTTATACAACATGTGCATCAATGCCCTCAAAACTAGCGCACCGTAGCAGGGTTATTTCAAATAAAGAAAAATATTATCTGGTGCACTACGGAAATAAGAACGCACCGAGAAATAATGATGCACCGTAATAACGTTCTTTAAAAAAAACTCCGGTGCACAATGTAACACTGGAAGCACCGATGCACTATTAGTAGAGCACACCCTTATATGGTTAAGTAAAAAACATTTACGCACCAATGTAGGATTGTGTCAAAAAATATATTCTGGTGCACTCCATTGTATCATACACATCGATGTGCACTAGTGCTCCAATATTGAGCATCATGTTAGGGTTAATTTCCAAATTTACGCGGTACACTATGTAAAACCAACTGCACCGGGGAACCTATTATTATACCACACCATGTCATGCTTAAACATAAAATTTCGCACCATTGTAGTTTTTCAAAAAATGTACGACGATGCGCTATGCAGTAGTATACACACTGGTGCACACGCATGCCCAAAAACATGTGCACCGTTCTAGGGATGTTATTTTTTTAAATATAACTGGTGTGCTCATTAAATATGTATGCCCCGATGCAGTTGTTCATTGTGTGCATCGGAACAGGGTTTTATAAAAAAATTTACCGACGGTAAAAATCATTTTTACCATTTTCAGTGTTGTAGAGCTCAAAAACACCGATGCAACCTTTTCCTATCTGAAGCACCCTTCCATCGATGCTTTCCTTGGTTTCCTTCCTTTCGTCTATTGCTTGGTGCGTGAATTTCAATTTTTTCCAAATGGTGGGAAAATTTGTTTTTTTGGAGTACGTCGCAACCATGCCTCCTAGACGACAAAATTTCCAGGTAATGTCCTTGTTTCTTCATAACTTAAGTTTTCACTAGATTAAAATTTAAAATTGAGTGAAGTTTTAAGTGTAAAAAAAACAAAAACAAAAAAAACTACGCGGTGCGTTCGAAGCTATCGGCTCACATCACCTAAGGTGTGACCTATAAATTTACAGGGCGAACCACGTACCTTGTTACCTTTCTCGATGGTGCGTTGGTAAACATAAACACATATGCGTGTTCTTTTAATGACACACCATAGAAAATCATATAACTGGTGGGGTAGTGCATCAAAGTACAGATAACACACCGGGTCATTAAAGTACATGGCGAAAAACCCTTTTGATATATATTTTTATGCAGTGCATTGGTAAATGTGAACACCGGGTGTTCATGTTTACCAAATGCATTGTCAAGAAATGTAACATTGTGTTGCAGTGCACCCAGTAAATTTTTTGGTGGCACCATACGCAGTGCGATAGTAACAACCAAAATGCACTGTAAAAAGTTCCGTACTCGAAAATTTGGAAAAGTTTATGTGATGGTGCGTCTACGTTCGTTACACACATCGGTGTGTGCAGTGAACGTATACACACTGCTTTTTTGGTAATTTTTAAATAATTGGTTACGTGTGTTAATATCTTGATTTCTTTTTTGGTTTAAGCGGTGCGTAGGATAAATGTAATGCACCAGAGTGTATGTGTTGTATTGTAGCACCCTGGTGCGATACTGTTTTCCAACGCACTGCATAACATAGAAGAACATATTTAGTTCGGTGCGTTAGTTTAGACTAATGCATCTCTCTCTCTCTCTCTCTCTCTCTCTCTCTCACTCTCTCTCTCTCTCTCTCCGACGGTGCGTGACTATTTTTTGGGCACACCGTTAATGCAATTAACTTATTTTTTTCCGTATTTATAGATAAATTTACCATTCAGTAGATTATTTTTTATGTTTTATGTATGAGTGAGGCTGATGTATTTCATATGTTAATCATGCAAATATGTGAGTGAAGGGAGTAGCAACAACAACAAAAGGATCAAAGGGTGGACTTGTACAATGTTGTACGGGAATGGGAGGTGAGGGAGAGGGAGAGGGATTTGTACCCTCACCCTATTACTATATTGACTCATGTTCTCTTGAGAGATGTTTTACGAGGAAAATATATCTATGGCCTGGGGTAAATGACAACAGACGGAATGACACACATAAATCAACTCTAATCCCAAGTATGCTATATAAATGAAATGCTAACAAGACAAGTTCAATATCCTACCTCGTCTGGATGTTCGATGAAGACCACCATTGAGCACACAACTCAAAGATTTATACCTGTTATCCCCGATATCTAGGGATAACTAGGAGATCATGTCTCGAGGCCCACATGGTCCTAGACATGGAGTACCGAGAGCAGGATTGATTTGAGCATGGCCCTGGAGGGCCCATCTCTCTTCTTCTTCGTCAGATTTGTCCTGTCAACAGTAGCAGTTTCCATCACCACCGGCCTGGGATTGCATCAGAGAGGACTCTTGCTCCATGAGGTAATTGGTCCAAGGTATCATGTTATGTGTCATATTTGATTGTTATAACCTTCTTATATATGCATTAGGTTCCTTTCATTTCTGATGACTGCTTGGATCTTACACTAATCCACTTGACCATTGTTGGGGTGATTGATTGGGTGACTTAGCAAGTTGATATTCATGG
>ML787291.1:158806-195851 GCA_009831015.1 Picea engelmannii | reverse complement strand
GATTGAATGGTTGTAGTTTAAAATTCTTACATGCATGGTTACATTGTTATTTTTATGCTTAATCATTGAAACCCTAGGGAGCAAGCACACAAGTAGGTCCTTGCTTCATGTCCCCATGATAAAGACTTGTTTATCCATTTGATAAAGAAGAACCTAGCTTAGCCATTGCTACACTAGTTCCTCTTTTTCTTGAGTTAGTTTGAAACATAAATTGAAGAAAGAAGGCGTCCTAGGCCTAATTAATTTTACACCTAGGGTTTGACTCTTAGGGTTTGAAAATCCTTGGCCCCAAAAAACACTTTTCAGCCATATATTTATGTTTTATAGCTAGCCGTTTTTGCCAAAGAGTCTTAAGGAAAGAGGGAGGAGCATGAGGCCTAGCTTTAGCTACACCGAAATGAGCCTCCTCCCCTTAGGGTTTTGATTTGGTGGCCCTGCCATTGCAACACCATTGAACCTAACTCTCCCGTCCTTAGGTTTAAATCTTTCCAAGCTTTTAGCCTCTCTCTTTGACTCCATTTACCCAAGGCACTAGTATAAAATTGCAACGTTGAGTCTATGGTGTTCAAACTATCTTTCAAAACTCTCTTAAATTGAAACCCTAACTAACCCTAGCGACTTTACTAACCCTAACTAGCTAGTGACGTCATGCCTATTTGATCTCTTGTTTGGCTTGAAACGTTGTGGCCTTATCACCTAGAAATTGACATTGATATGTAGAACATTTTCATTGGTTTAGTTTGCAAAACATCCACTTCCTTGCCTCTCAAACTAACCTAAAACTAGGGCTGACGTCACCTTTGTAGCATAGTGACGCAACAACATTATATATGTGAGCAGATTTGTGATATTTAATGCATTGTGACAATTAAAGGATTGATTTTATACATTAAATTCTCTATCATTTGTATTTATTGAGGAAGTAACATCATAAAACTTAGCTTTAATTGCAATCATTGACTTCGTCAATAATTACATTTATTATTGCTCATATGTATTAGAGATAGTCATTAATATTTTGAAGTATTAACCACTGTGGCATATTTTAGTTTTATCATTGCCTTGTCTCGCAAACAGGTGCCCTTTCAGTGGAATATCTTCTCTTTGACTATCCATTTGGCAGTAATCTGTGAAGGGAAAACTTTCCTTAACCTTTGAGCCTTAAACCCTTGATCCTTTTCCTTCAAAACCCCAGATTACTAGGGACGTCTCCCTTGGGATTAGCCACCCTGAATAGAAAGAGCTCCCCATCGAGGTGACAGTGGGTAGGGAAGCTCCTATTACGCCAGTTTGAGTCTTACTTCCAAGCTACTAAGCCTTTCCTACAAACTGAGCGATAACAATACCTACAAATTTTTCTCAACAACCAATATACACAAGCATATGGTGATAGTATATAATTTTATCATATATATTAGCATAATCCATTTACATACATGACAAATATGCCCATGGAATAATAATTCAAATATTTGCAAGATATCAATTGAACGAGAAAAGAGTATTTCTGTTAAAATAATCAATAGATGTATGTAGCTGACAAACTTATTTAACGACACATATCAGAACCAAGAAACTAAGTCCCTCCAGCTAATCCTCCACCAAAGGCAAGCTCAAATAAAGGAGACAATGAGGTTCTCCATCACATAGAAGGAAGAGCTTGGGGGGATAAACAACGAGTTCATACTTTCAAGGATAAAGGGATGCATAATCAATGTGAAGTGAAATTTCTCGAGAGTATCTTTTCTCTCAAAATTTGAATTCTCTCCTCTTCCATGACTTGGATATGTCTTAATTTATAGCCTTCAAATGGAACTGAAGGGCCAAGTTGGAGCGTTTCTAGTATATGGAAGGTCAAGGATCATGGATCTCGTGACGTGACATGGAAACTTGACATAATTTTTAATTTTGAGCACCAAACCTGATGTACGTAGGTTGTAGTGGAGAAACCCATGTATATGCTTGTTGTCTAACTGGTAGGGCACGTATATGTGGAAAAATGTGCATTTTTTTCTCTGAAAGGTAAAAAAGGGGACTTCAAGTCTGCATAGGGAAATGGAAAGGCCATCCAAACAAGTTGCATGGGGTGAGGAAAAATTTTCTATAACAAATGCCCCCTAATGTGTGAGGTCATAGGAGTATATGAAATGGACGAAATGTATTATAATTCTTAGAAGTGGAGTGATGGAGACTCAATTGGAAGTGCTAGTTACTCATGAGAATATTACAATCCATAATGACTTTGTACACATGGCTGCCAATCTGAATTACACTGCAAATCCTTTTGGAAATATACCAAATAGTTGTTCATGGCCATGAATATGCAATACAAAGTAGACACATGGCATAGGTTGTCGTAGTCACGAACAAGGCCTAGTGGAAACCAATCTCAAAATCAATATGAAGATATATGTATACAATGAGTACAATCTAATCTCCCATGATCATTGAAGTCATATAGGTATTGGTCCATTGAAAGAAAACAACAAATTAGGAATGCTACTATTGTAAGTTGGAGTTCTTATACACTATCCACTGAAGGTACAGGTCTACATCATGTGAATAGAGGATTTGATGTCGAACACAGTGATACTTCATTTGATTACCGATTATTAAGGTATACTGTTAAAAAACATGAGACAACCTACCGATAATGAAAGTAGGTATCAAGGCACTGAGTACATTATCACAAGTGTGAATAAAAGTGTTGAGGTCGAACACTTGAAGAATCCATCGATCAGGAGACATTGCTGTATTCCCAACTGTCGATGGTGGGAGAACCTTCCACTGATGAATGCAAGACTCTAGGTACTCATAGGACTCTAGGTCTCATTTCCATAATAGATGAGTTGAAGTCGATCGAAGGAGACCCACTTAAAGGAGAGCATTAGGGCATCTCTCATCAGTCAGCACGAGGTACAAAGAAATATCATGATGACTAGGAGGAGATTGGACGAATAGGATGTTCACGAACCAACAACCCTGTGTGTATTTTGCATGCACGGGATGTAATTAGTGCACTAAAAAGACCCTCTGAATAGCAACCAATAAGGAATATTGTTGACAAAGGTGAGGAAACCACCAATAAGGTGAATGTCATCCAAGACACTACACGAATCCAAATGTGTGAATAGATTTCTTTCGGTTGAACACAAGGGAAACCCCCTAGTCAATGACTAATGAGGAGATGTAGACTATTGGGTTCAAGGTTACCTACCCATAATGAAAGTAGTACTAGTGTGCATGGTAGGACTACAACTTCATGTGACTCTGAGATGCACTGAGGGTATGGACGACATGGAAAGTCAAGAGTTCTGAGAAATGGTTGACATAGGCTTATAAAATTCCTTTGAACAAGAGCATGAGACATATGGATAACTCAAACAACATAGACTTGATGATGAAACTTCTTGATGCAGGAGGCATCAACAAACTCTCCATAGGGACTGGAAGAATAACCGGTCAGAGGATTAAACTCTAAGTAATGAGCTCATCTTCCTAAGGTCATGCTAAACTCAAAATTTGGATGACAATTGGACTCAAAAGTTTGTGCTCTGTTCAAAGGTTACATGGCTACTATCGATAGAAGATGATATTATTTTCCTGTTTGTCATTTGTTTTTTTTCATAGGAAAATAAATTTTATGATACAAGAGAGGAAATGAGTGTCACGAGTAAGAAACTAGCTCCAAACAATGGAACATACCTATGCTCAATGAAAGGAAGTGCATGTGGGGCATGGACACTCGGGGGAATGTCTCCTTTTAGGGTATAAAGTGTCAAGATTCAAAGGATATAAACAAGGCTCTGCTTGAATAGTGATGAAAATTTCTTAGGTAAGAGGCTTATAACGAGGAACCAGGAACCAAAAATAGGCTCAATGCTACAAACAAGAGGATGGAATGGGGTTACATATTAACTCCAAAGAATGTCCTTTTTCGTAAATTTAGTCCCCCTAGGCCCGAAAAAGTATAAAATAATACCCAGGAGAAATCTTCGAGCCAATGTTGACTAGAGTATTCCTTTTTCGTAAGTAGTCTACTTGGTCCAAAAAAGGGTTAAACTTACACCAAATAGATGTCTTTTCAAATCCATTTAATGAGTTTGAAAGAGACAAGTTCACTCAACAATATTTTTTCTTTTTAGAGAGTCAGAAAAGTTCTTAACCAAGACTAAGGGAGGGAGTCCCATAGGTGAAGGTTAGAATGCTTGTGAGTAAGAATATGAGGTTCGAATGCAAAGTCATATCAGAACTATAAGGAACTCTCGGTCCTATGGAATAACTTCTGCATGGGCACCAAATGGCACAAAGGTTCTAACTTAATAACGATACTTCTAGTATCAGTAAGAAGGTTTCGTGTCGCTAATAAATGGGTTTTTTCCTAAGGTATATAGATCACAGTCATAGGAAAATGCAAGAATGAAAAATGGAGTGACAACCTATCTTATATGCTAGTGAAATAAAATACCTGCCGAAGGCACGAATGGGTGGTATGATGATATAAACCACAAAAATACTGGACAAAACCACCAAAACCAATTCTTTCCACTATACTATTAGTCCATAAGGTCAAAAAATCAGACCAAACTATATGAAGTGGGTAAAAAATTTCTACTAATAGTAAAAATAGACCATTTTACCATACCATTTGAGTTTTTTCACCCACATAATGCATTTTAGGCCATTTTCCACATGATCTTCAAGTGTCGATTGCAGGAGCTACGATCAAAAGAATTAGCAACTGTCTAGACTAAGTAAGTTCCCTTCCCCTCCTCTTAATTTTTGGTTGTTTAAAATTCAAATTTAGTCCTCATTTATTGAGTTTTAGAGGGCACAACATGTGAACTAGGGTGTACGCTGGTGATAGTTCACCGGGTCACGTACATGCCTCCATGTACGCGGGAAAGTAAAATCCTGCCTACGTATATGCATCCCTATATGCAAATGTTAGCATGTTATCCCACGTACAAGTCTATAAACAACTTTTTGGAAAACTTTAACTCAAACAATGACTATCCTTTGGCAGGATGGTGATTGAATGGAGGGAGAGGGAGCATGAAGAGGTAGATGCAACAGTGGAAAGGGATGTAAGGGCCCAAATGGCTCTAAAAAGATGTGGCCTTTATAAATTTTGGGTTCTCAAATGAATGAGGGATAAAGTGAGGTTACTCTATATTCTCCTAAACTATTGGGATTCAGAGATAGAGGCCTTCAATCTCAATGGGAAACCATTGAGGATTGAAGTGGACGATATATAATTTATCACAATATTGTCTCACCAAGGCGAGGTAGTGAATCTCAAGGCCTGAGGAGCTGGGGGTGGTATGACCATGGAGGAGTACATTGCCACCCACTGTGTTGCAGGCATAGATAAAGTAGGGAGCCAACTCCCAATCAGGGTGATCAAGAACCTGAGCTTGAATATTGTTGTACTTGTTCTTACACGAATCTCGGGGCTGGCCTTGTTGAACCAATATTCAAGGCCACTCATGTTCTATGAGGTGGAGTGTTTACGACCCACTGTTTATGACTAGTGTACCTCATTGTTGGGTAACATGAATATCCAACTGATGAATTACAAACTGGGAATAAAGAGAAACTTTGGATTTGCATCTATTCTGTGTGGTTTTTTATTTGAGCGAATTATAGGATTGATCCCTAGAGTAGAGATCATTCCACATGGATTGCGCGATCCAACCATGTCATAGTGGACTGATGTGATGAGGTGGCTAGGAGGTGGTAGGGTGCCAACCCCTACAATTATGAGTTCTTTTTCTAGTGGCGTCAATAGGTCATAACCATTGACAACTAGTCTTATGTCGGGATCGACTACAGAGGGGATCTAGATATGTCATTGCCACCATGTTTCTAGGGATGATTTTAGGGGATAAATTCGTTCATGGGCTAATTTTCCATGGTTTTTCCCAAAAAGAGATTCGCTATTCTAAAAATGATTCACCCAAATTCTATAGGATAAAATTATTTTACCTTAAAAATCACCAAAGTTTTATACAAACTATATAAAATCCTTAGAAATTTAAATATTTTTATAAAAATATCGCCAAACATTTTATAGTTGACATATGAAGGATTAGTAAGATTCACCAAGGTTTCTACATTTTAAAATAAATTTCCATCCTTAAATTCATCCCTGTATGTTTCACCTATGGTGATTTTATATATATATATATATATATATATATATTTTTTTTGTTTTTTAAAAAATAATAAAAAACACAAATATTTTTGTATGGTATCAAGTATTAACAATTGTTTAATCATGCACATGTAGGTCCGCGATGAGCATATGGATTCCCACGAAATCGACAGAGGATCCAGGGAGATGAGCATGTGAGAGAAGATGCAGAGAGAGTGTTGTAGAATGTGCAGAGGAACCTTTCTCGATTGACACACATGATTCCTATGGTTCAAGTGGAGGATCTACTAGAGGCTATGCAACAACAGGTGGTGGGTGTGCCCCGTGCATGGGTGCAAATATTTTGACATATCACAAACTCCGTAGTGTGCTATCATGATACGCATCCGGTGCCATAGGCATATGTGCCATGGTCAAATATATACCGACCATATATGTATTTTGAGGGTGTGAGCCCCATTTTGTACTGTGACACCATAATTTTTGAAAATATGAAATATAAAAAATTTGGTCTTTGGTTTTACTTATATATGTTACAATGTGTACATGCATGAATGTGTTTTCGTTACTTTAGTTATGTGACAAATTCCAATCCAAAATATAATTAGCATATGCATCAGATACATGATTAGAACTTCTAGGTATGTGATTATAAGTAAGAAAATCAAAGTATCGTTCCAAAATTCATACCTATAGGAATCATCAGAGTAGAGTAGGATCTTTCACACAGTAACTATCATTTAACTAACATATGAATAACTGGGAGTCCAGAAGAACCTCTAAATACCGAACACCACATGAAATAGTGTCACGTAATAGTTCTATAACAACACTATATTCAACCACATTATTCGTTGATGGCTCTAGAAAAATGCCACCTGAAGATACCAGTTGGCCTTCAGGTGAGTAAATGACCCAAGTGGAAGAATCCATGTTCCGTGTAAGACAGCTAGAACCATCTGCAAATCCTAAGTAAAATGAATACTCCATTGACATCTTCCAACCAAGGGAAAACTTGATAAGCAAGCCGATGACACAAAGGAAAATATGTATATACACTAAGATACACTAGTATACAAAGAGTCACACCTAAGCTTGAGGGATCAAGCATAATATATTTTAAGGTAGATCCCATTTCTAGGCTCATCCACCACATTCCCTTCAAAATCTTCCAATTCATAGGCTCCTTTATCTAAAACACATCGCATGATATAAGGACCGTGCCACATAGGGTTGAAATTGCCTGCCCCCAACAGTTCTTTGGTTTGGTCATATAGGAGAACCAAGTTACCCTTAGCGTACTACCGAGGACAGACAAACCTATCATACTAAACCTTAACACATCATTTATTCACTTTGATAGCCATATATGCATATCGACATTGCACATCTAGATGCTCTAGGTGCACAAGGTGTTCTTCAAGATCAAATTTGTCAGGTAGGAGCTCAATTTCCAGTTTGAGGGAAGGGATTTCACATTCAATTAGAAGGATCAAATCCATGCCATATACTCACTGAAAAGGAGAAAAACTAGTGGAAGTCTTTAGTGAGGTTTGAAATTCCCAAAGCACAGGGTAAAGCATTAGATGCCAGTCAGATTTACTCCGGTTGATAGTTTTTTGCAAGATAGTCTTGAGAGATTTATTCACCTCCTCTACCTGTCCATTTTCCTAGGGATAATAAGGGGAAGAATGATCATGATTAAACCCCAATTTTGATGCTAACTCCTTCATCATTTCATTCTGAAAGTGACTACCATGATCAGTGACAATATCCTTTGGGATTCCAAACCGGGCTATAATATGGTTGAATATGAAGAATGTTGTCGTCTTACCATCGTATTTAATGGTATGCATGGCCTCTTCCCATTTAGTGAAGTAATCCACAACCACAATAATATGTTGATTCCCCCCAGCTGAAGCTAGGTTACAATCCATAAAATTTTCCCCCCACTTGGTGAACACACTGACGATGATGACTAGGTGAAGAGGGGATGGATGCGAGCGCATTTTATGAGTGAAGAACTGGAAAGGGTGACACTTATTGAGTGCTTCAACACAATATTTAAAAATTGACGGCAAAAAATAATCAGCTCGCAATTTGTTTTGGGTTGTTGTAAGCCCAGATAGATGACCACCACAAGCCCCACTGTGATAGTCATTGAGAACTGACTCATATTCCTTGTGAGTCAAGCAACGACGCAAAATATTATCTACTCCTTAACGATACACAGTGTCACCGATGATAAGGTAGTTTTTTTCTTATTGATGTAGACGTATACACCATCGATCGTCTCTCGATAGATGCTGGGATAACTTCATGGTTTGAATATAAATTAGAATGTCTCTATACTAGGTGTCTGAAGACGAGATAAGGAAGATATGTTCATCCGTGAACGAATCATCATGAATAATGCCCTCATCTAGTCGAGGGAAGTCTAATATTGATCCAGATTTTATGAGAAGAACGAAATGAATACAGATTATTAACAAGTTCTTAACACAAAATAACAGAGATATAGTAAAATTGGTTTTCTATTCAATAACGAAATAAGCTGAAACTGTAAAATGCAGCGGAAACAAGCTTGCTGGAATGGTGGCGGCTTATCTCTAAGAAGAGATGTGACGACAACGTGCATTCGCCAGAAGAAGGTTAAAATGAGGCTCTGAAGGAATTTTTACAATAAGAAAGAATGCGAAAAACCCTAGACATCCAAAAACCTAACCCTAGGAGATGAAGCGCCAAAAGTCATGTGGGCCTCGTTTGGGTAAGCTAGTACATCAACTTCTTGGGGTTGTAACTTTTGCATACGATCTCCGTTTTAGGTGTGTGATAGCCCGTTGGAAAGGTATCGTCGAGGAGATTCATTTTCGGGGATAAATTATTCCTTCAAATATCATTAAGGAGCTTGATACCGAAAAATCTTCATTTAGGCCCTGAAAATGGCCCTGGAAGTAAAAACTGCTAAAAATAGTAAATTGCCAAAAATGTCAGAAAGATGTTTTGAGCCAGTTGGAAAAGGTGGGTGGCCATTGATATCCATATGGATCAATCCTCCCTCCTTACGAAGCAATGGTCTCCATTGAGTTGAGGTCCCCCATTAGATGAGGAAATTTCTGTTGAATTTGGCCCCGGGTGAGCCACTTGCGTTGGTGCAGGAGTTGCCCTTCTTTGACGACTCGATAAAGCTGGATCCTTTGTTGTCGAGTGCCCTTGATCTATCTGTCCACAATCTAATCATTGGATGCCTGTTTTATGCAGTCGGGGTTGAGCTCTGTTGGTGTCAGCTGTTCTTCTACTTCTGAGGTGTCCAATAATGATGGGAAATAAGGGCAAAGGAGATCCACGTTGAACACTGGGTGCAGGCCAAGGAAAGGAGGAATGTTGAGCTCAAAAGCATTATCCCCCATGGCCTTGGTGATAGTGTACAGTCCATAACGAAGTGGGTGAAGCTTCTGATGGGGTCCTATAAGGCGTTCTTTCTACAAGTGCAACCAAACTTTGTCGCCCACCTGAAACTTATGCAGCACCCGATGTTGATCATGGCGTTGTTTGTACTTATCATTGGACTTCTATAGGATATCCTGAACCTGTTGGTGAATGTGCTAGATCCGCTCAATGAACTGGGTGGCTTTTTCAGCTTCAGTTGGAGCAGGAGATGAGTCAGTCGAAGTGACCACAAGGGGAAGTGCAACATATATGGGACCCAATGGTTGGAATCCCAACCCCACTTGAAAGGGGCTATGGCCGATTGAGCTATGCAAGGCTTGGTTGTAGCTATGTTGGACATAGGGAAGGCTCTCATCCCATGTGCGAGGGTTCTTTGAATTATACATGCGAAGGATATGCACAATCATTCGATTTACAACCTCGGTTTGGCCATCTGTCTGGGGGTGGAAGGCCATGGATTTGGTGAGCTTGGTGTCCAACAGTGACCAGAGGCTCGACCAGAATGTTCTGAGAAATCAAATATCCCAATCTGATACAATGGTTTGTGGGATTCCAAAATGTACCCAAACTCGTTCAAAGAAGAGCTTGGCAGTGGCCTCTGCTGTGATGCTCTTCTTGCAGGCAACTAGAATCGCCATCTTAGAAAAACGATCAACAACCACAAAACACAGTCATTTCCCTGCTTGGTGGATGGGAGGCCTGACATGTAGTCCATTGAGATGGATTCCCATGGCCTGTCAGGAGTAGGAAGAGGGGTGTACAGGCCCTGTTTCTTAGTGGTCGGTTTGGAAATAGCGCAGGCAGTGCAGGACCTGATATACTTGCCGACCTCCTGTCGAAGTTTCGGCCAATAGAAATGTTTCTGTAGCATCACCACTGTATTTTTGATGCCGAAGTGTCCTGCCGCCCGACTGTAGTGGCTTCCCAGATCAGCTTCGCTCGCTCACTTGATGGAACACAGATATGGCCCAGATGACATAACAACCCATCCTGAAGATGGAAATTATCGACAACTGCATTTGCACCCAACATTTGGTAGGTGGTGGCGAAGTCAGGGTCTGTCTCATAGAGTTGGGGCCATCCAGATGTCTCATGGCCACAAGAGTCTAGCACCGTGGTGAGTGCTACGACTGGCGGTCTGCTGAGGCAATCAACGACGCGATTGGTGCTTCCTGTTTTATACTTGATGTTGAGGTGGAATTGTTTCAAGTATGTGGACCACTTTTGATGGCGGTCATTCTACAGTTTTCGTTGTGTCTGCATGAACTACAGTGGCTTATGATCAGTGTGGATGACTGTCTCCTTCCCAAGAATGTAATATCTCCACTGGCGGCATGCTTTCACAATGGAGTACATTTCTTTGTCGTAAGTAGGGTACTTATGAACAGTATCGGACAATGTCTCACTATGATAGGCCACGGGGTGGCCATGCTGAGTGAGAACGACTCCCACACATAGTCTAAAGCATCTGTATCGATCTCAAAGGGATGTTGCAGGTCTGGTAGTGAACGTACTGGGGTTGAGCACAAGCGTTTCTTCAAATCATCGAATGCTTGTTGTTGGGACCGGCCCCATGCAAATTTTACCTTACCACCACCCCTGTTTATTTGGCTGAGGGCCCATGCAATATGGGAGAAACCCAACATGAACCTGCGGTAGAAATTAGCAAGTCCCAAGAAGCTCCGAAGCTCAGTGAGTGTTGTTTTGGATGGCCAGTCATGAATGACTTGGATCTTGGTTGGATCCACATGTACGCCATGTTGATCAATGATGTAGCCTAGGTAATGGACCCTGTTCATGTCGAAGGAGCATTTTTCCAGGTTGGCGTATAGCTTTTGCTGCCGCAGGGTGTGTAGAACCTGCTGAATATGCTGCAAGTGTTCGGCCCAAGTCTTGCTATAAATTAGAATGTCATCCATATACACCACTACAAAAGTATTGGTGAATGGTCACAGGATATCGTCCATCATCCTCATGAAAGTGGTTGGAGAATTTGTCAAACCAAAGGGCATGACCAACCATTCAAAAAGTCCTTCTTTTGACTTGAAGGTGGTCTTCCATACATCTGTCTGTTCTATCGGGACCTGGTGGTAGCCAGAATTCAGATCAATCTTACTGAAGTATTTGGACCCCATGAGTTGATCAAGGAGGTCATCGATTCAGGGAATCGGGTATCGGTTTCTAACAATGATTTTATTCAGAGCCCGGTAATCAATACATAGTCACCAGGTTCCATCTTTCTTCTGTACCAACACGATTGGGCTCCCGCAAGGTGATGAGTTGGGGCGGATGTGCCCCTTGTGGATTAGTTCTTGGATATATCGCTTGATCTCCTCATTCTCTAACAAAGAGCGACGATAGACTGGCCCATTGGCAAAATGGTGCGTCGGGGGTCAGATCGATGGGGTGCTTGACCTGGCAGTGCAGAGGTACCCCTGTAGGTGAGGAGAAGATATCCGAGTATTCTTCCACGACCTTATCTACTTGCTTCTACTGTGTGGAGAGATCGGCCACAGAGACCTTGGATGTGGCTGCGATCTTTCGCTTGTTCTGAGAGCGAATCATGAAGAAGACAAACTTCCCCGTCTGCGAGATGACCTTCCTGCATTGCTTAGGAGAGATCAAGGAAATAACACTAGGTGGGACTGCCTCGGGTATCCTGTACAATTTCCTGTTCAAAGTAATAATAACACTACGAGGCCTAGACTCATATACAACATGACGTTTCCATAAATAAGGTTGGCCCAAAATAACATCACAAAATTCAAGAGGAGAAACATCACACAATACCTCATCTTTGAAGGGCTTGATGCCATACGATAGTCGACACTATTGGCTAACACGAAGATCTCTTCCTTGGCGGAGCCATCCAATGGTGTAGGGTTGTGGTTGCGGCGTTGTTGACAGGGCCAACCGCTTGACGATCTCTGCTGAGATGAGGTTCTTCTGGCTACCGCTATCAACGATGAAGTGTAGCAGGGTGCCTTTTACCCACATCTGTGAATGGAAGAGGCGCTCTCCTTCTTCTGGCTCATCTGGTTCACCAGGCTGTAGCTTGGTGGTAGCAATGGTGGCACTGGGTTCTGTGTCAATGATCCGTCTTCCCCTTTCTGGTTCTGTCTTGGAGTCAGAATATGCATCCGATTCAGAGGCTTTCACTTCGGCCACTAGTGACTGCTTTGAGCGGTAGTCAACAGTGTTATGCCAAGGGCTCTTATGGAAGTCGCACCACTTCCCGGTATCTTTCTTTGTCTTTTTGGTGTCCTTCTTTGCTTGCGGCTTGTACTGGTTGTCTTGATACTACCCATATTTTCTCTATCATTTGTTCAGTGGGTTGGGGCTGCCCTTTCCTGGCTTTTGTTGTGAGGGGTTCCCAGGCCCAAATTGCTGCGTCTTTTGTTTGAGCTTCTGCTTGATTTTGATGGCATATCGGCAGGCCGCGCCCAAGGATGAGATGTCCAGAAATTCCATATCGGTTTGGATGTATCTATGCAAAGCACTGTGATACTTGAGCACCAGATGTCGCTCTGAATCTTTGATACCCAACTTGGTGCGCAAGGTATGGAAGATATTTGTGAAATCTGGCACTGCTTGGTCTCTTTCTTGCCACAGTGTGGTCCATTTGGTATACAGGTCGTCATAACTTCCGACAGGGTAGTATTGTTCCTTAATATCATCCTTGAAGGATTCCCAGGTGGTCATGACTGAAAATAATGAGGTTTCCTTTGTTTCCTTTTGCTGACAAAAATTTTCCCACCAATCTTTGACATGGGGAATGACTTTGAGGAGCGCAAAAGTAATCTTTTCTCTATCCGAAAATTTATGAACAAAAAAATACCCTTCTAGTAGATTCAACCACTTGTCTACAACATCTGCATATATATGACCTTCAAATATAGGAATATCAAAGTTTAATTGTATCTTGAAGGGGGCGGCGCCTCCATTCGAAGAAGATGCGTCGCCTGTTGGTAGTCACTGAAGGATTTGCGCGAAACTATCCATCATCTCGTTCCTCTGTTGCGTGAGGGCTTCCTCAATAAATAGTTTGAAAGGATATTTTGTCCCATAATCTTTCTTTTCTCCTGCCATGGGAGGTCGCTTGGGCGTGCGAGAGCTTCTGTCCTCAAGAGAAACAAGCTCGAGACCCAACTCTTTGTACTCCGACCTCGTTGGGGACATGCATTAAGACGACAAGGAGCAAACCGCTCTAATACCATTGATCCATATTTTATGAGTAGAACGAAATGAATATAGATTATTAACAGGTGCTTAACACAAAATAACAGAGATACAGTAAAACTGATTTTCTATTCAATAATGAAATAAGCTGAAACTGTAAAATGCAGCGAAAACAAGCTTGCTGGAATGGTGGCGGCTTATCTCTGAGAAGAGATGTGAAGGCAACACACATTCGCCAGAAGAAGGTTAAAATGAGGCTCTGAAGGCATTTTTACAATAAGCAAGAATGCCAAAAACCCTAGACATCCAAAAACCTAACCCTAGGAGATGAAGCGCCAAAAGTCATGTGGGCCCCATTTGGGTAAGCTAGTACATCAACTTCCCGAGGTCGTAACTTTTGCATACGATCTCCATTTTAGGCATGTGATATCCCGTTGGAAAGGTATCATCGAGGAGATTCATTTTGGGGGCTCAATCATGCCTTTGGCTATCATTGAGGAGCTTGATACCAAAAATCCTTCATTTAGGCCCTCAAAATGGCCCCAGAAGTAAAAACTGCTAAAAATAGTAAATTGCCAAAAATGTCAGAAAGCTGTTTTGAGCCAGTTGGAAAAGGTGGGTGGCCATCGATATCCATATGGATCAAATATAAACTCGGCAAAAACTAGCGATTTATTAGACTTTGCCGTAGAAAACTCAAGATCAAACTCTTGCAAAATAACGATCCACTTATTGTATTTCCCCCCTATGATATGTATGGTAAGGACATATTGAAATGGATTGATATTTGAACTACGATAGTTTTTCAAAGTAATATATAATGATGTAGTCTTTGAACTACAGGTACGATGACCAAGGCTAGTTTTTCTATGTGAGAGTATTTAATTTCAGGACCAACTAATTTTCAACTGAGATAGTAGACAATGTGCTCATGGAGCTCATCATCCTCCTGAACTAGAACCATAAAAACCTTCCCTTAAGACACAACGATATAAAGAAAATAGTCTCTACTGTAGTCTGGATGCTTCAACGGAGGCGCCAATACCAAGGCTTTCTTAATAGCATTGAAGTATTCCTAGGCTCGCTCATCCCATATAAAAAGAGTATCCTTCTTCAAAATATGCATGAAACCATTAGTTAATTTGGGATAGTCCACTATGAACCGACACAAGAAGTTATCCCTCCCATGTAAACCTTGAAGTTGTCGAATGTTTAGCGGGGGAGGAAATCAAAGTATTTCCTCAACCTTCATATGATCCACCATGATCCCATGCTTAGAGACTAAGAATCCTAAAATATTACCATACCTAACGCAAAAGATGCACTTGTGAGGGTTCAAATAGATGCGATAGTAATGAAATCTCTAAAATACTAATCGAAGGTGAATGGAGTGATCTACTCTCTTGCAAGTGTGAGAAACGAGATTGTTGAGGTAAGCTTCGACAATGTGTTTGAGATCGTGAAAAGAAAAGGTCATGGCATGTTGGAAGGTTGCTCTGACATTTTTAAATCCGAAAGGAATTTTCCAGTATGCAAAAGTACTCTAAGGGAAAATAAACATCGTCTTGTGTTTATCCTTGGGTTTGATTTGAATTTGATTATATCCTGAAAATTCGTTCATAAAAGAAAAAACTTCGCTTCCCATGCAGTCATCAAGAATCTAGTCAATGAAAGGAGTCAAGAAGTTGTCTTTAGGACAAGCCTTGTTCAGGTCTCAAAAATCCATACATACGCGGATGGTTCCTTGTTTCTTATTCACGGGAACATGGTTGGACACCCATTCAATCAAGGGAACTGGGTAGATGAAACCATGATTAAGTAGCTTCTGTACCTTTTCCTTAATAGCACGGGCCTTCCTAGTATTAACAACTCTAAGATTTTTTCAAATAGGTCTAGCATCCAGATAAGTATTGATATCATGTTCAACAATGCTGGCGTTGGTCCCTGACATCTCTTCGTATGACCAAGTGAATACGTCACAAAAATATTTGAAGATATCGATGTAGATCTGAATTTTTTAAGGCGAACAATCTGCACTGATATATATGTTCTCAATTTTCCAGGAATTTGAGAGATGTCGATCGTGAAGGTAGGAGAAATATTCTCCATGTTTCCTTCATCATAAATACCATGCGTATCTAGCTGAACCACAACGTGACCGACTATCTCACTCAAGGTAAATCTAAAGTCATCCCGTTTGATCCTAAAATGTTCTGGGAGGAAATATGAGTGATGATGAATATCATCCCAAGGCCTATCGGGACCATACATGGCGTCTAAGATGGCTTCATCCAAAGGTAAAGTATCGTCAAGGCAATCATGTGAACAAGATGATTGGGAGACCGAAACGGGCTCTAGAACGAGATCCTTCTTATCTGTCTACGAGGAGAAAGGATCCAAATCAACAATAGTGTTAAGAATATCTTGATACGCAACCTCTACCATTGAAAATGGAATTTCCATCCCAATGCAAGATTTACCTTCACACGACATAGTCGGGGAAGGTAGGGTCCAAGGGTCATTGAAATATGAAGTACAGAAAGGAAAATACCTCATCAATGATGAAGACCTACTGGAAATGGCATGAATGTGATGTATTGGTTCCATGAAATCAAAGCTACCCATGAGAGAAGAATACATTCTGACACCACCATCCTCGGTTTCCTATTGAGAGTTATCAATCACTGGGATCGAAGATCCAACTGATGCATTAGGACTAGCATGCGTAAAGTACAATTGATCAATTGTCACTATTTTCCCCTCATGAGGAAAACATAAAGTGCGGAAAATGGATGACATGACCGCTGTCATGGAATAAGTCCAATTACACCCTAGTAGTAAATTATAGTCAAGGGGTGCATCAACCACCTCGACATCAAACTCCACTGTCTTTCCACCTAATTGGACTGGAAAAGTGAGAAGAATTTTTTGGGGTCGAAAATAACATCCATAAAATGCAGTCAATATAGTCATAGATTGGGATAGAGTCGGAGAGCCAATGACTTTCCAACAATTTAGGGACATCATGCATGTTGCAACACCTTCATCAATTACAATGTGCTTGATGGTAAATTTAGTGTAAACCACATGGATTTGAAAGGCCACATGGTAAGGCAAGCGAGGCTTAACATCTGTGACGTCAAACTTAATAACCTTCGAGCCACATGGGTCTAGAGCTCCTAAACCAGGTAACAAGGTGTTCCTTTGTGAAGGACACATATGGAGCACCTACAAAGATGACATCACACAAGGGGTTTTACCCAAATCTTCGACAATCGAATAGTTTTGGGCAGCTCTGGCATTAGGATTATGGGAAGAACATTTCAATACTCCTTTCGGAATACGAGGAAGAGGTTCTAGCTTTTCGATTTACAACGGTGTTTTCGGAGGAGGAGGAGACTTTGGACTTGTAACAGTTTGTGAAGAACCATAATCACAAGATTGAGTGGCTACATCAATCTGAGACTTGACCATATTAACACATAGATGATCAACTTCATGTGTCGAGGAGTTTTGAATTCTGCTCGATGCATTTCCAGTGTTGAAGGACCCCGAAGCCATGTGTTGATTATGCATAAACAAATTGGTCAGCACAACGAGCGGTTGTAAAAAGAGCCTCACGGATTCCTCGATTTTGGGGCATAGGTGGGTAAGGTGATCATCTTTACAAAGTTTACAAGGAAACTTCACCTTCCATTTTTCTTTCTTTCCCTCACTAACGTTATTATTCGATCTATCATTGTTAGTGTCGTCCTTGGATTTGCTATTATTTTTCCCACCCTTACGATTATTACCTCATCCTTTCCTTCTATTCTCGCCTAGTTGTTGGTTACCATTTGGGTTGGCCGGTAACTGTACAAAATGCACATCCGTCGAATGAGTGGGAGTGGAGGACGAAGCCGAAGCTTGTCCTCCTACAGGTTGGCTTAGAGACAAATCCTTCAACTTGTTTGTCACCAAGTCTATAGACTTAGCATTTGCATAGCCTATGATGCCATCATCATGATGCCAAAGATTTTGTCTAGGGTCATAATTCGACCATGGAATGCCAGGAATAATTTCATACAACATCACAAACTGAGCATATATGAGCTCCAGTTGCGGGCTTTGAAAATAGATTCTTCCTCAGATGTTACTTCAGATGTAGAAACAACCTTCGAAATATAAGACAATAAAGACTTAAGGAACCACTCCAACAGAAACTCAGGAGGGATGTAGGCTTTAATCAACCTCTTCCATCTATTCCACTCCTGGATATGGTATGAGATATGCATGGCCTTATATTGGTGAAAGGCCGACAAAATTTCTATGCCGACATCATAATGAACTGACAACGGGAAGTGGTTGAGAAAGACTAAAATCATCTAATTAAAGTTTCCATATGTTCCCCTTGATAGCTCAATGTACCATTTCGAGACAACCCCTGTGAGGGTGTGTTGAAATAGTCTTAAATGAATAGAATTGTCATTAAGAGAATTGTATGAGCACCATAGATGAAAAGTAGTAACATGATCACCCGGATCCTCTCCAGTCTTTCCCTCGAATTTTGGAATGTCCAAAGGAAGTTTGGTGGGGACGAGGGCCCATGATGAATCATGATGCATTGGGTCATTCATTAATATCGACAAATATGGCACATTAAGCGTGGCTAAAAAATGAAGTCGGGGTTGCGGTGTCTGAGCCCATGCTCTCGAGAAAGATTGGTGTTAAGGGATTGTAGACCATCCATGGTTCTGGTATATACCATTACCTTGATCGGTAAGGTAATATCCTCCTCCAAATTGATTCATAATAGGTTATGTGGGCACCATACCTGCAGGGGTGGCATAATGAGGGTTATAAACATTTCCCCTAGTAGGAGGAGATCCAGGATGGGGGTTTCCCATAGTGTGAAACTAACTCCCTTCGGGTGGAAATCCAGAGGATAGAGGTGGAGTTTTCATAAAAAAATGCATTTTTCATAATCAACATGGAGGAAGAAGGGGGAAAGGATGGGATATAGGAAGTGGATTGTCCGCTTGGTTGAGTACTCCATCAAGGAGCATTGAGACTAGGCTTAGACCTGGAAGGAAAAGGAGGCTAGCCTCCTACCGTAGGATTTGTTCGGGGAATATGAATTCCACCAAACGAGAGAAGAGTATGCAGAGGAGCCATGCCCCTAGGTCCAAAACTAGGATTTGCATTAGTCGCTGGAATGGAGGATTAAAGTTGCGACATCATATTGGGCATACCAAAAGAAAAAGGGTTATATACTGAAGGTATGGAGTGAGAATTGTATCTTAGAGTACCAAAAATAGACCCGAAAGGGTTCATTGCTATGGGTCGAGTAGAAACCACAGGTTGGGTAGGAGTAAGGATGGGGACCTCTGACACTACAACCATCATGACTGAAGGAGTCAAAGGAATCCCACTAACCATAGAAGGTATAGGTGTTGAGGGACTCCCTGTGTCGTTTAGACTCGACTTAGTACCCATAAATGGATAATCACAAGTCTAGGAGGTGGAGACATATGTACCAAGTCTATTAACTTTATTCCTTTTAGAAGGAAACTTCGGTAAAGACTAAAAATGCAGTGGTAAGTTCAACAAACGACAAGACCTTTGAGGAGTCTAGTATTTCTCCACAATGACTCAATACTCGATATGTCAAACCAAATCCTAGGGCTAACTAACAATCAAAGAGCACACCAAAATAAAGAAAAAATGGCCAAATGCACACAAACAAGATATAGTAGTTGAAAAGGGGCCTCCCTCACTATAGTAGGTATGCCTCTCACAAAAGGGACCTGAGAATCCCTTCAAAATATTGGAGGTATCGAAATCAATTATAAGGGCCCTCGTGGGATTAACAACACAGTCAGTTAGATCCCCCCGGAGAGGTAATCCTCCATAAAGGTTGTGTGTTGTCCAACCCTTATCTGACTCAGGGTACTTGTATAATAACCCTTGCAAGTAACCTATGTGGCTATCTATGTCAAGCAACTAGATCCACCACGATATAACGAATGTGCAGGCGAACAATCGTAAGTCTCGTCCACTGTATGGGTAGGGTAACAAAGACCGAAATATTGAAAGCACCAATTCTCACGAAGGTTAAGGTGCTAGCAAGATCCCCATATATGAATTGAACCACAAAAATATCTCTAACACTAAGAAGGTATTCTAGGGATATATCTACAACCAACTTTGCGCGACCTTGTGCTTAAATTTGGTGTGAGCGGAGCCTCCTGATGTCACTAATTACACAATGGGTTTCACCAATCCCTGGTCAGACACATAAGTTTAGTTTAATATTCTTGGAGAATTTTACTCACAAAATCCTATTCCAAGGCCCTATGTCCTACGCTTGTTTGTGTACCCTAAGAAATAAAATCATTTCTAATCAATTTTAGTTAATCAACATTAATTTTAATGGATTTTGTTTACTCAAGAGGTGTGGTCATGAAACAGATGATATTGTGACTCAACATATCCAAGAAACGATTATAAAAATACTGCTAAGTCCTAATCTTAAATTCTCAAGAGATGGTAGGCTTTTAAATGCAACTTTCAATGCAATTTCTACAATTTCAATAAAATGCAATCTTTCCACATGTGTCAAGATCAATACTAAGATATCAAAAGAGAAAATGCCATAATGCAAAATAAACAATTTTTTTTGTATTTTCGATATAAAGAAAAGAAAATGCAAGGAACGAATAAGAGCTTCACATATAGACCCCACTGCAAGCAAAAAGAGACAAGCCAAGAAGGATACCAAGAATAAAACACTTAGACCAGTGTGCAAGGACAACCAATGAAAAATATGATAAGAAAAAATACCGCCCGAAAATTCAACAATAATAAGATTTCCTATCACTCTATAAGAACTTAAAAGTTAGGGCAGAGACCCAAGAAAACTCAGCAACCAACCAAACTCACCCAAAAAACATCAAACTCAACTAGTAATCCTAAAGAGTTGATGTACGTGACTGCTTGAGAAAAACTCACGTATGTACATTCCCTACAGAAGGAAAACTTGCGTATGTATGCATCTGTCCAAGGAAAAACCGTGTATATGTAGTAAAACAATGCTAGGGAAAGGATTAAGCCAAGAAACTAACATGTAAAGTAAAAATAGGCTGTCAAGAAATCAAGCAACAAGGAAACTCAGGCTAATAGAGAGCAGTTCAAGGAGAAAAACACTCCAAACCCCAAACAGAAGATCAATCCCCAGTATGGTCGCCAATTCTATTACGAGGACAATATCTCTATGGCCTAGGGTAAACCACAACAGACGAAATGACATGCAAAAATCAAATCTAATCCCAAGTATGCTATATAAATGAAATTCTAACAAGATAAGGTCAAGAGTCTACCTTGTCTAGACGTTCGATGAAGACCACCGTTGAGCATGCAACTCAAAGATGTATGCCCACAACTTGTCCTCAACAACCAAGATACGCAAGAATATGGTGATAATATATAATGTTATCATATATATTAGCATAATCCATTAACCTACATGACACATACGCCCATGGAATAATAATTGAAATATTTGCAAGATATCAATTGGACGAGAAAAGAGTATTTCTATTAAAATAGTCAACAAAAGTATGTAGGGGAAAAATTGTTGTAACAAAACATATCGGAACTGAGAAACTAAGTCCCTCCATTTGGGCCTCCACCACTTCAATCCTACACCAAAAGCAAGTTGAAATAAAGGACACAATGAGTTTCTCCATCACAAAGAAGGAAGAGCTTAGGGGGTTGAACAATAAGTTCAGACTTTGAAGGATAAAGGAATGAAGACTCAATGTGAAGTGAAATTTCTCCAGAGTATATCTTCTCTCAAAAGTTAAATTCTCTCCTCTTCCACGGCTTGGATATGGATCAATTTATAGCCTTCAAATGGAACTGAAGGGGCAAGTCGGAGCGTTTCTAGTATATGGAAGGTCAAGGATCATGGATCTCGTGACGTGACATGGAAACCCGACATAATGTTTAATTTTGAGCACCAAAACTGATGTACGTGGGTTGTAGTGGAGAAAAATACACATACACTTGTTGTCTAATTGTTAGAGTGCATATATGTGGAAAAGTGTGCTTTTTTGGCTTTGGAAGGTAAAAAAGGGGACTTCAAGTTTGCATAGGGAAATGGAAAGGCCATCCAATCAAGTTGCATGGGTTGAGGCAAAATTTGATATAACAGATGTAGGCCTCCTTAAGTACTATGAGGAGGATACATCCCTTAAGGGGAACTCTAGGTTGTTGGTGCATCTGATCCATCGATGGGATGTCCATCGACAAGATTTCTGTGTGGGTTTGGATTAGTGGTACCATCCCATTGAGGAGGATATTTACTTTATCACTGGGCTATCCAGGAGAGGGGAGGATTTTCCCTAGTTCCTAGATGTCCCAGTAAGTGTTTTCACTGAGAGTCAACTCATGTACTCTCAATGATATATTGGGGTTGATGTACTATTCCCAAATAATTTTCAGGTGTCTGGTGGACATCTGAAAATCGTCTCTTTCGATGCAGAGGAGGTTATGTGCCTCTCACTCTTAGTGACTACCATAACCCACTTTAATAATGATGGGAAACACATTAGCTGTCCTCTTTTGCATTATGTTTATTCGTTGGTACATCAGCCATGGTGTATCATATGGTCTACCATTTTTTTGCGTCATTTTTGTATAAATCTCGATAAATGTCAAGATATGATACGTGGGAGGTCAAACTTCCCATTTGCCTCATAGTTTTTTTGCTTATTTTTTGAGAGGTTTCCAGAGACGAGGCCGAATTTTGTCCGTCATCCTTCTAGGTCAAGGAATTATGTGTTGATGCACATGTGGGGGGAGATGATGACCAAGAGGGGCCAACCAGAGTTTCTGACAAGGATTTCTCCATACGCACTAGGGATACTAGGCAGTGCGACGGATCACATGTTCTTCATGGTGTCTTTTCCTTATACGGGTTTGGATTGGCGAGGATGTACGTACATCCTCTTCACACCAGATGAGCCACAAAATGATAGAGGTAATATTAGTGTTTTGTTTAAATTAATATAGTTTCATTTTATTGTCTTACTTAATTAGAATAAAATTAATTCGAACACATTCTTTAACTTGTTTTATTAAATTGTTTAATGAATTAACTGTGTAATTGTTATTCTGTACTATATATTTTTTAGATATTGACACTTTTATTGGGGACGTGCCTCCTCCCATAGAATATGAAGATGAGGAGATGATGCCTGAGGTCGTGGCGGGTCAGGATCCTTGAGTGTAGATACCCGTCGACATGTGGTGTAGGCCCGATACCAGATTCATGTTGGAGTTGGGTGACCGAATCTCTGCACTTTTGACTGAGGTGGGATTCCACCCTGCCCTGATGCGAGACATTAGTGCAGATCCTACGCTCTTGGATATTTGGAGAGAGATGCCGCATGATTTGATGCCTCTTATGTGTCATATCGTCGAAGATGTTAGGCTACTAACAACGAGGAGGAATCCTGATGATATGCACAACTCTTCTTCCAGTGCGTCTCATTCATCTAGTACCCCATCAATTGATGAGGGTGGTCATGATCATCCTTCTCCACATCCTCCTCCTCCTCCTTCACCTCACCCAGATCATGAGGAGGCAACACATATTCCTCCTCCTCCTCTTTCACCTCACCTAGATGAGCATGCTAGAACTATTCCTCATCCTCTTCTTTCACCTCACCTAGATGAGTAGGCATGACCTATTCATCATCCATGATATTCCACTATAGACCATGCCTCCACTATTGTTGTAGATATGAATATTATCCCATTGGCTAGACCATATATGTTATAGCAGTTATTTGACTTGTCCATGATATATATATATATATATATATATATATATATATATGGTGTTTTTTTTCTATTGATCATGTTGATGATGTACTTAATTTATATGTTGATGTTGATGTGCATATTGTTAGGTCATTGTTAGGTCATGTTAGATTTAGATGTTAAATGTGCTTGATAGATGTGTATGTTATAACATTGTTCATTAGACGTGCATTTTTCCTGTTGATCACGATGATATACTTAATTAATTTATATGTTGATGTTGATGTGTACATTTTTAGGTCATGTTAGATATGTTTAATGTTAAATGTGCTTGATACATGTGTATGTTAAATGATGCTTGTTAGATGTGTGTGACGATGATGTTAGGAAATGCTTGTCTTTTTTTAGATGTGATCACAATGATGATGCCCTGTTAAATTATTAGATATGTGTGTTAGCTAATTAAGATGTTTATATGTTCTAGAGGTATATATAATTATATGATGTTAGCTAGAAAATATAAATGTGTATTTTAAATGTTGTTTATGTTTGTTATAAGATGATTATCATCATCATGTTTATTTTTATAAATTACAAATTTCAATATGGTTGAAACTATAATTATAAAATCGAAACTATAATTGCATAGATAGTTCATTATACACATTCATATTCTAACTAAATTTCTTTTTCAAAAAACAAATTACATATGAATAAATACTATTTTCCATTTTACTAATTACTCTTTTTGAATAGACTCTTCTACACTAAAAATTATTATTATAAAAAAGTTATGATCTCCAATGATAAACATTCTATTGGCTTTAAAATTTAATGTATGCAAATCTTCCTATTGTTATTTTTGTCATTATTTTGTAAGTTGATTGCTATCAAATTTTAAAATATTACTTCATTAATTGTGGTTTTAATCAACATTGGGGGCATCATTTTATAAATATTTTTAAAATCAATGATAAAAGTATGTAAACTAACAAACACTACTTTAGTTAAAAACCAAATTATCACAAAATCATGTTATAAATTTAATTTTTTTAATTATAAACCGCAATTTTTATTAATCTTACTTTTAAATCTACAAAATAAATGAACATAAACTCAGTTTTTGAATCATCATGTTAACATATCCTAAAAAATGTTGTACTATTAAATATGCATATCAACCATATCATTACATCTAATTATATCAACATAAAAAGTAGAATTTCATATCCCATTAAAATTTCAACTGGACATTTAACATTTTTCAGGATTTCACAATTGGAAATACTTAAAGAAGATGAAACATTTTTAAATATATGCAAGGACATATAATATGTTAAAATAATAATTGTTCCATGCAATCACAAATAATTTGAAAGACAAACACATTACGCATCAAACTGAGTGTTAACCAACTAAAATTGTTCAAAGATTTGTTATAATTAACTTAACATTTCCTCTGTCAGAAAATGAATAAAAACAAATATAATTAGTGAAATAAAGAATATAACAAAAAGATACAACAACAATATTAAAGTTGAAATAAAACATGTACATATCACTCTTTGTTGTCATCACCCTCATTATCTTCCTCGCTTGGCATGATAACACTGTTATTCTCAAAAATATGTTTTGATCTAGGGTCATGTCTTAATACAAACCACCAATCCCTATCCAACACATCTGGGTAAAAAAACACTTGGTTGCAGTGTTTTGGGAAAACAAAAGGCTCCTTAGCTTCATCCCGTATCTTTTTAGAGTTGATACATATCATCCCACTATCACGATCTTCCTTTAAATTATTCTGATCAAAGGTGTACCACCACTTGCACCTAAAAATAACACATTGGAAAGAAGAGAAGTCCACTCGAATGATCTCTTGTATCTTTCCGACGTAACCTAACTTCCCCTGTATGGTGTTTTGATTGTAGTGGCTAGCACAAATAGATTGTTCAAACTCTACTTCCACTCCACATTCTTGTGTCATGTGTCCATCATCGACATCCTCTGTGCGAAAATGATGTCCATATGCCCACATAGATGGGAAAAAATGCACCTATAAAAATGAACAAATCAGAGTGTTGATATGTTTCTAATAACCCGACCATTAAAATATAAAATAATATAGATGTACTTACAATTCAAATGTGCATAACGAAGTTAAAAATTATATACTCAAAAATATTATTACTGAGTTGCTGCAACCAATCCCTATGTTTAGTGCCTCCTCTTCTTCCCATGGGTAATGACCAGATGCACCATATTTCTCTCTGACTTGGTAAACAACCCAATTTTGGGGGCATATCATTGACATATTTTATTTTAAATGATAAAGATAATACATGCTTCTACCATTCAACTGTCTGAATTCTTTCTTACTTTCCCATTTCCTCCTCTTTTGCTCTTACAATATGACCCACGACTGTGTTTCCTCCAAATTGTAAAGAATGAATTTATTGATGGCATCAATTTATGAATTTGCTAATTTATTCATGAAATAAAACCAACATATATTACATATGAGATCATGCAAATATACATTATGAAGTTCAGTTTGAATAGTTATTGTGTAGCAATTTGACAAATGATAAGTCACTTACTATTTATCAAGCGCCTTTTTCCATTCGTTTGGAGAAGATCCTCTTCTCTTTTGTCTTCATCCCTTTCATCGTCCCAAATCATTGCACTTGGCGTGTTGTTGATCTACTTGATGTACTCACTGGCATAATAGAAATACTCATATGATATGTACCCCTCTGCTATAGACCCCTTGGGTTTTCCCCTTTGACAAACAAATCCTTTCAATTTATTCATGTACCTCTCTAAAACAAACATCCAACGATAGGAGACTACCTCGACTAATTCAACCTCATATACTAGGTGAATTAGAATATGAACCTGCAAGTCCATGAAACTCGGTGGTAGTTCCTTCTCAAACATACAAACAATCTCAACTATCTCTTGATGCCACAATGGAATGCTAGCCATATGAATCTTCTTTGATGTGATACAATGTACAAATGCAGATAATTTAGATATGGCACGCCTTAGTTCATGGGGGAATTCATGATTCACACACCCACACATGAGCATATGATAATGACACTACAAAGTAAACACATGATTTTTTTTTTTGTTTTATCTCATGGTACAAAAATAAAAATTACAAATAATAAAATCATATTTTTGACATACGTCGTACCTTTAGAAGGTTCAAATGGTCATGTGATTTCAGCCCCAACAAATGGTCTTGATGCACAGTGAAGCAACATCTTAGGGAAGACCCATATTACAAAGAAGGCACCTTCACACCCAATATAACTTTGCCAAAGAAAGATCTTCTTTCTTCAAAATCCATGAGACATCACCTTCTTTGAAAGACCAAGAGGGACCAACCTCTCCTCTACTTTCTTGTCTTGGCCAATGTTTCTTTTTAGTTTTTGAAGAAATAAGATCTCTCCTCACAACCAATGTGTCACTTTATTTTGATGATATGTGCCTACATAAATAATATGAAACATTTTTAAATATATGCATGAGATTACTAATCTTAAGATGCTCCCAATAGGGGATCTCATAAAAGATAGATTTATTTTTTATCCCAATGGGAAATTTCCCAACATAGGTGTCGAATAATTCTGGATCATCGAACATTGGCTCCCCATTTGAATCAAACATTTTTGTAATACCCTTCTCCTTCTCTCTCTCATATGCTCTAATCCATTTTGATGGTGTCATTATTGCAGGCCTTTGGGGTCTCTCTGGTTTACCATTGAAAGAATATGTTTCTCTTCTATAAGAGTGTTCTTTTGGGAGGAATACCCTCAAGCAGTCGTACACTGGATTTCATAGGTGGTTGAACCACCTAGCCTTCATAGAAGGTCCACAACATTTATATCCATGATAGGATTTAGTTACAAGACCTGCAGAATTATTGCATATCTAACACGTTAGCATTTAAGAATAGAATGTCAATCACAACGAATTAAATATGCAAATAAATATTGTTACGTATATAAAAAAATCAATAAACATGTTAATTACTAGAGCAAACTCCTAATCCTGGATAATCATGTGTGGTGTAAGAAGATATGCCATACAACATAAAACTTCTCTCTATTGTGATGGGTCTTGATACATCGTATACATGTATTCCTTCCCATAATTCCTTCAATTCATCTACCAATGGTTGTAGGTAGACATCCATATTCTTCACTTGTCTTCTACTAGGGACTATAAGAGCCAACATAAGATGTTCATTATTCATGAAAAACCATGGGGGGATATTTTTATTGATCACTACTACAAGCCAAACATAATAGTTGGTGTTTTGGAGGGAATATGGGTTCACACCATCCATTGCTATGCTGAGACGTAGACTTCATACTTCATCCTTGAATTTTTCTGGCCATGTATTCTCTATATGCTTCATGGCTATTGAATATGTTGGGATTCACATAACTCCCGACTCACTTTTGTGAAATGCATTCCATCCATGAAACATAGCTAATTATGTGCAATGAAAGAGCCTTTGAATCCTTGAGATTATATGCATGTGCCTCAATATCTTATGAGGAGGACCATGCGATTTACAATTTTTATTTGATTTATGGTACCTGTCATGCCCCCATTTCAGACATATCTCTTTGTCTACATATTCTCATATATATATATATAATACAATCATTCAGACATGCATGATATGATATATACTCAACAACCAACATTTTCAACAACTTCTTTGCCTCTTCACAACTACCAGGAAAAACATTATCACTAGGAAGAACCTTATCTTTGAATATCCTGTAGTTAGTGGGAAATAGAAATATACAAGGTCATTTAACATTTATAAAAGAAACCATTTCTAATGTCGATTGTGTGACAAAATTTCTCAAAATTAATATAAGGCACTTGCTGGGCAATTACCTCAATATTCCTGAGAAACATGCGTTTGATATGCCAAACTTTTCTTTCATGTTGTACAATAACATTGTTGTACCAAGTTGGGTAGACTTTGACCGGGCACTAGGTCCAAAGAGAGGGGTGGTGGAAGCATGTTTTAGGATTTCAAAAATGGTATCATTGATATGAGCATCATCCCCTAGCTCATCATTCTGGAATGCATCTAATAACATTGTCTCCATGGAAGTCATATCCCGTAACTAATTATCCATACCAAGCTCTTTTTTATTGTCTCCATTGCCAACTTCTGAAGAACTACTATTGTTGTAGTGATTCCTAATTGGTGAATCTATACATAGTGGGAATTGAATAGGTGGTTGATTCAACCATTCTTGGTACACTTCCTCTTCGAGTTGTGCTCTCAAGCCTTCTCTCGGGTTGACATTGTTGTGGGGTGCAACGAAAGATGGTAAGTAGGTTGTTCATCATCGAAAGAATCCTAATGTTCAAAAATATTGAACATTAGTACATCAATGATATTAGTAAGAACAATGCAATAATTAGTTTGTTCAAATTACATTATACCAAACAATTATTACCATCATCGACCAAGGATTGTGGCTGGAAGATGGAATGTCACAATTGGCAGGGTAAAGTGATTGCCCATTTTTATCTACCAAACGCTTGCAGTATGTTGCTCTTGATAATACCTTCCGACGTTTTTGAATGGGTACTGGAATATTTTCTGCATCTGAACTCGATTCTGAATTAAGATCCTACAATTTTGGATACATTTTTATTCATATTGACATGGATAAAAAAAAATTCAATGAGATAATCAAAACATAAATAAAACAAGTTAAAATTACTAGACATGGAAAGGGAGAACTCCGTGATGGAATTTGAAGAATTGTCCATTTGATCATATAATAAGGTTTTTTCCTTGCATTTCAGCAAAATTAACAAATTTTTTTCTTGTACATATCTAAAATAAATTTCGAGGACCATACCACAATCTGAGTTTGAATATAGTTTTGAAACCATTTTTTAAGAATAAGGTGACTTAAAACGTAAAATGTATACTGAAGTATTGTAATCCATGTGAATTCATCCTAAAATATAATTTGAGATGAATATACTATTTTATGTGCAAATAAAAATTCAAATAACTTTAAAAACATCCTGGTGCGCTTATAAACCACACCGTGTTTCGATATTTTGTTAATAAAAACCAATTATATGTCTCTGGTGCATCAATTAATATGGATGCATCGATGCATAATATAATATGGCCGCACCGATGTGTTTTACATAAACACACCGTCATGCCAAAAAAGTTAAAAAAAAAATATTTTTTAAACAATTAAAAAAGAGCGGGAATCAAATTTCATAAAGTCATTTAAATACTAAAAAGCTATTCACTATTTCATTATTTTGCAAAATTTTGCAGGGGGGAGACTTGCAAGAGAGACATACGGAGGAACACTATGGATGAGCATAATACTTTGGAACCATAATATTATTCTTAATGAGAATTTGAAGGGTATGGTGATTCACTCTAAACCCTTTTCATAAAAAAAATTAATATTAAGAAAATATTCAATATTTTCATTGTTTTTCCAAAATTTACAGGAGACAAATTTGGAAGAGTGACATACCAGGGAGCACTATGGAGCATAAGAATACTTTGGAACAATAGAAATATTCATAAAATAAGGATTTTAATGGTATGGTGATTCACTCAAAACCCTACATTCAAAAAAATAAAAATAAATAAATAATCATACTTACCTTAAACCCTTGTTTTTTTTTGTCTTACGTGAATGCAAAATTTCACCCTAGGGTTTAACTCCCTCTATCACTTCAGAATTAGGGCTTTTCATTTTATGTATTTTAGATCTAATGAGTTTGTTTTTGTATATATAAGTTGTTTGACATGTGATGCAAAGGGGCCACTTATTGCATCGGATCCCAAACACAGTCGACCCTCTGACTTTTTTATTTTTATTTTTTTAAACTATTTTCGATTTGAAGTTTTTTTAAAAAACGTTTTCCGATTTTCCAGTGCGCCATTTAGACAGAAACACACCAATGCATTTATGTATAAGGAACACACTGATAAAACCATATTTTATTTTTAAATTTAAAAAATATGGTGCATAAAAAAATATTGTCGATGTTTTCTCATCTAAAAGACAAAAAAAATGTTGTCACATTTTTTAATTTTCAATTTTTTTCTCATCGATGTGTAATGTTTCTATTGTTTTTTTTTTAAGAATGTTTATTTTTTTTGCTATGTTTTTGTTTTCTATTGTAGTCTCTATGATGTCTTCTATATATATCGCACTATCGTAATTCACAATATTTAAAAATAGAAATTAAATTGTTCTGTGCATGTTGTTTTATGGAACGCCCCTATGCGTTTTATGTAATAAACACACCGATGCTTTGTATATAAAAAAACGCACTGGTTACAATGATTTTTTCACTGAAATTTATGTGATTTATTTATAAAGTGTATTGAGTAATTTCTGTATTGAATGGTACATGTTGTATATTTATAAAAATACGAGTGAGAAGAGTTCAAATAAGAAAAGTTCTGGTCGACACAATGATGGCACATCCAGAAAAACAAAAAAGGCAGGTTCTCTGTAAATTCTATACAAAATTAATATGGTTGAACTATATGTAAGTTTAACTAATATGTATTGGTTAGGGTGTGTCATGCAGGGCAACAAAATGAGGAAGTTCGATAAGATTATTTCTGATCTAAGTGCAGAAGAGCGTACAATCTTGATGGAAAAATTGTAGAGGGATGAATCAGGTGAATGAAAAAATACTATTCAATATGATTTTATTTTTTTTAATTTTCATTAATAATATACGTAGGAATATTATATGACATGTTTCAAACAATCTATTAATTCACATATATTTAATTTTTTACATGCACCAAGAACGAGGGAACATAATGTCAACATAACAAAAAAAAAATAATTATTGTAGAAGATGTAAATGATAATGAATTGGTCCTTAGCTCATCTAAAGTGGTGTTGGAGATTAATCAAAGGAGGGAATTGTTTTACATAACTATGAGAGATATAGTGGAATGAATGTATAGACGTACTTTCCACATACAATATAGAAATCAATCCAATGATTCCAAGAACCAGGGTTATATTTAAACTACAAGAAGCATTTTTAGAGCAATGGTTAATGAGACCTGTCAGACTTGCAATAACAAAAACATACAACAACAAAAAGAATCATTCAAAAAAAATATTCCTAAAAACACTTTTTTAGAAAAAAATAAATAAATAAATATAACAAAGTATTCATTTATTAATATAACAATTTTGTGATATTCAATTTTCATATATCAATATAAAAATACCTTTTTGTCATGTTATTTTTTCAGAAAAATCATGAAAATCCCAGAGGACCAACGAGCTGATATCTGAAATATGCTAGTAGGAATGTCCAAAAAAGTGTACAAGGAGATGGTCAAAGAATTGGACACAATTGCATTGTAGGAGGAGCTATCTCAACAACAATGTGCTTCAAATGTATGTAATCATTTAATTTTTCTATTAGGTACAAATAATTAATTAAACATTAAATATTAGTTTTCAAATATTCTCTTACAAAAAAGAAAAGAAAATGGAACTCATTTTTCACATAAAATTGGATGACAAGGAAGAAAAGGGTTGATAACAAAGTTTGTGAGTAATTGTTATTTCTTTATATCAGTTTAAGGTTTTTTTTTTTGTTTATTTTAATTTGTTTTACACCAACCATCCTTGAATGTCTTCAAACATGTGCTAACATACACAGAATTTTTCTATTCGGTACAAATAAATAATTAAACATTAAATATTAGTTTTCAAATATTCTCTTACAAAAAAGAAAAGAAAATGGAACTCATTTTGCACATAAAACTGGATGACAAGGAAGAAAAGGGTTGATAATTAATGAAACAAAAATAATACTTTATATTAAATCTAGATTTATTATGGGGTATAAAACTCGCAGGAAACAAAGTATGGAACTGAGCCAACATAAGAATTTTCGAAACAAGGCATGAGATTTGATTTTGAATATATGTGTATGATTCATGAGTCAATTCTTGTTTTGGAGGTACGTCGATTTTCAGTTTACATTCATGTATATTATTTATTTCAATTTTCATTATTCTCACCAATGTATATAGACTCATTACAATTTATTTTATGCTTGTAGATGGAACTTGAAGAAGAACAAAACAATCGAGGAAATCAACCAAACATTCAACAAAATAACCTAAGGTATGGAAGTATCTCAAGCACTAATAGTGGTTCCAATGAAGAATGATGACCAATATATTTGGATATCAATGCAAGCTACAATTGTATTTTTTGAAATAATTGTCTGTGAAAATCGAACATTTTTTTTAATGTAATGGACATAGTGTCCCAATTGAAATACAAGGGATTACCAATAAATGTCCCATTTTGTATGAAAAATACCCTCTTATTCATATAATATTTTTTTTTTTAATTTATTCTATTGCGTTGTCCAATGTCACTATGAAATGTTACATCACTGATTAAATATATGGATGACCAAATATTATAATTAAGAGATGCAAAATCTCATGAGATAACAAATTAATCCAAACATCATATCTAAATTCACTAATCAAAATATAAGATATATGTAATTTTTTTGATAAATAATGGAATTAAAAAATAACAATAATTGCACTATCACAGGTCGACGTTTCTTAGTGTATTTTAATTATTAATCTCATCGATACGTTTAATATTAAAACTCATCGATGCATTTCATATGAAATTCACACCGATGCTTTTATGTAATCAGTTAGCATTGGTTTCAATATTAATTTAATACCACAAAATTATATTAAAAAATTGGCCATCGATGCGTTAATATTATACGAAGCATCAATGCAGATGTGTTATTAATACACACCAGCGCTATTGTGTTATTGATAAGAACTGGAGTTTGTTTGTTACTGCAAAGTGTTGATGATTTCGATTTTTAATGCACCGATGGGTTTTTCCCTGTAACTCACCGGTGCATATTATTTTATAAACCATAAGTGCCTTCTTATTAATAATGCACCAGTGTGTTCTATGCAAATAGCCCCTATGCTTAATTATTTTTAACTCCCCAGTGCTTATAAGACAAATGCCCCAGTGCTTAAATATATTATTGCCATGGTGCTTGCATATTTCACTGCCCCGGTGTTTGACGTTAAGTGTACAACACCAGTGTTGTAGGTTTGTGTACACACCAGTGCTTGTGCCTTATACAAGTGCACCGATTTGTAAACATCCACTAACACCTCCTTCCACCCAATTTTTTTTAGTTATAATCAACTTCCGTTATAGTATTCACAAAAACATCCTCTATTGAAAAAAAAGGTTGTAGCAGAGGTTTTTTTGACAATTTGTTTCCAATTTTGTAACACTAGAAACCTCCACTAAAAGGTCTTTTCCTTGTAGTGAGTATTGACTTCTTACAACTGCAATTGTCTTCTAATATCCTAGGTTCCCAACATATGGTACATTATGCATTTCCCTTAGCACTACATTTTTCATCTCTCTGGAATTTGACACATATATTTTCCCTTTATACATGAGGATCCCATTTTGTTTCAGCTCATAATAATTAATTTTTTGCTGTAAATTGTCTTGTTGTAATGTTTCTTTTATTTTTAAATATTTTTGATCTGAATTTGCAGCCTCTAAAATTCTATCTTTTAAATCCATGTTGGAAATATTGATGGCTAAAATATGCACTTCATGAGCTCTTCTGTTGAGTGCATCGATCACCCGATTTTCCTTTCCTTTTATATGCTTAATTTCAAAGTCATATTCACTCATAAATTACAATCATCTAGTTTGTATGACATTTAATGTTGGTTGTCCAAACAAATGCTTAAGACCATAATGTTATGTCCTTATCTCAAATATTTTCCCCATAAGGTAATGTATCCACATTTTTAATGAATGAACAATGGTTATCAATTCCAAGTAATGTGTAGCATAATTCTTTTCATGCTCTTTTAGTTTTCTAGACTTATATCACATCACATGATATTTTTTACTAAGGACTCCCCCAGACCAATCCTTGCATGCATATGTGCACACTAAAAAATATTCATTCGGATCTACAATCTTTGATATGGGTGCACTTGTCAATATGTCTTCTAGCTGCTGAAAGATTTCTTCATACTTGTAATTCCATTCAAATTTTGATCCCTTCTTTTGTAAAGAAGTGATTGGGCTTGCAATATTTGAGAACCCTTTTATGAATCTTCGGTAATAAATGACAATACCCATAAATGATCTAACCTTTGTCACATTTCTTGGCACTGACCACCCTCTAATGGCCTTTATCTTCTCAGGATCATCTGCTATCCCATCTGCTGATATAATATGCCCCAAGTAGTGAATATTCTTTTGATAAAAGATGCACTTACTTAGTTTGGCATACAACTTGTGCTCTCTCAAAACTTGTATCACCATTCTTAAATGTTGCTCATGCTCTTCTTCCATCCTTGAATAGGCAAATATATCATCTAGGAACACAATCAAAAACTTGTTCAGGTATTCTCTAAACACCCCATTCATCAGGCACATGAAAACATATGGGGCATTTGATAGTACAAAAGGAATTACCGTAAACTCATAATTCCCATATATCGCTCAAAACATTTTCTTGCAGATATCCTCCTCCTTTATCCTCACTTGATGATAACTTGATCTCAAGTCAATATTGGAAAATATTCTTGCACCCTTTAGATAATAAAAAAGATCATCAATCCTGATAAAGGATATTTTTTCTTTATTGTGACCTTTTTCAACTGTTTGAAATCAATACACAACCTTAAGGTTCCATCTTTCTTCTTCACAAAATGAACTAGGGCTCCCCAAGGTGACACACTTGGGCGTATATACCCCTTCTTTAAAATTTCTTCAAGATGCATTTGCAATTATTTCAATTCTGGTGTGCCCATTCTATAAGGTGTCCTTGACACTAGGGCAACTCTTGACACCAAATTAATAGAGAAGTCAATCTCTCTCTTTGGTGGAAATCTTGAGATTTCCCCCAAAACATCTTCAAAATATTTCAAGACTGGATGGTCTTCAATACTTTCCATGTTATCTCTGGCCACCTCTCCCATATGGGATGTAAAAATTTGACATCCTTTTTTGAAACTCTTTTTTAGTTTCATAGTTGAAATTTCTCTAACAACTATATCTCTCAGAATGCCTTGAATCTTTCCTTGTTGTCCCTTCTTATCAAGACAAGTTATTGTGTTGTTGTAACAATATATGATATCATGGTGTTTTTCTAACCAATCCATGCCAATTAGGAAATCATATGAACCCAATGGTACGATGTTCACATCTACCTTTGTGATGAGTCCATTCATGTCTATTAGAAAATCTTTAACCAACTCATTGAATTTTCTCTTAGCCCCTGTGGCTAATTGAACTAGACAAGATTTCTTATGCTTACTCCTTTGCAAGTGATATTTCAACAATGTTAGAGTTTATTTAACTATGCCTAGCTCCAGAATCAATTAAAATTGCTATGGGTTGGTTATCAATATTACCTTCCACTTCAATAATGGGGGATTGATACTCTGCTTGCTTGTTGTCCAAGACTGCATAAATCCTTGGCATGTTTCCTCCCATGTCTTCAATTGTTTCATCCTCTTGAATGTTAATGACAATCCTCATTATTTCACCTTTGTGAGGGAAGTCCCAATATAGGTGATTTCCATCACATCCCCAACATTGTACAATATGTGTCCTTGGCCTTTTCCCAAATGAATCTGTTCTCTTGTGCTCATTTTGTTGGTTGTGGAGCCTGATTATCTTCCTGATTCAGAGGTTCTTTCTTTCAGCTGTGTTTATACCCCATGAAGTATTTACACCCCAGAAGTATGTACACTTTTCCACGCGGGGGAGTGCAGAGGGGGGGTACCCCCTCTGCGGGGTTCGGGGGGGCTATCCCCTCGGCTGGGGAGTCTGGGGGAAAGCGGGCCCCCAGCGGGGGTTCGGGAGTGAAGCCCCCGAAGCAAAAATTGCCTTGTAAAAGTATATTGTAATTTCATTGTAAATCTGGACCGTTCATTATAAGGTCGCAGATATAACGATAGAGATTATGTTAGGGTTTTTTTCCCTAGAAGGCAACCCTCTTTTATGAGGGAAATGTATTGCGGCTATGGATGAGGGTGAATATTGTATTCTGAGAGAGGAGACTGTGAGAGAAAGAAGAGGAAGTTACAACGGGTTTTGATGTAGGTTGTATCCCTTCATTTGCTGGATAATAATAAAGGAAGGACCTGACAATTTCTCTAGTGGACGTAGCCCACACTGGATGAACCACATAAATCTGTGTCTCTCTTGTATTGTGTGTCTTCTGTGTTTTGTTTCTGCATTTGTTTTATTTTATTGCTCCGCGGTCCTGTTTTTCTAACAACTGGTATCAGAGCGTAAGGTAACTCACAGGAAAAGAGGGTTCCTGGTTCGA
>ML787291.1:139831-154993 GCA_009831015.1 Picea engelmannii | reverse complement strand
AGAGTCTAGCATATACAGCAGCAGTGGAGTTGTTGAGATCAGTCTCCAAGTGGGAGATTGTTGGTTGTGGAGCCTAATTATCTTCCTGATTCAGAGGTTCTTGCTTTCAGCCGTGTTTATACCCCATGAAGTATTTACACCCCAGAAGTATGTACACTCTTCCATGCGGGGGAGTGCATAGGGGGGGTACCCCCTCTGCGGGGTCCGGGGGGGCTATCCCACCGGCTGGGGGGTCTGGGGGCAAGTGGGCCCCCAGCAGGGGTTTGGAGGCGAGGCCCCGAAAGAAAAAATTGCCTTGTAAAAGTATATTGTAATTTCATTGTAAATCTGGACCATTCATTATAAGGTCGCAGATCTAACGGTAGAGATTATGTTAGGGTTTTTTGCCCTAGAAGGCAACCCTCTTTTATGAGGCAAATGTATTGCGGCTATGGATGAGGGTGAATATTGTATTTTGAGAGAGGAGACTGTGAGAGAAAGAAGAGGAAGTTACAACGAGTTTTGCTTTAGGTTGTATCCCTTCATTTGCTGGATAATAATAAAGGAAGGACCTGGCAATTTATCTGGTGGACGTAGCCCACACTGGGTGAACCACGTAAATCTGTGTCTCTCTTGTATTGTGTGTCTTCTGTGTTTTGTTTCTGCATTTGTTTTATTTTATTGCTCTGTGGTCCTATTTTTCTAACACATTTTGGGTTGACTGTCCTTGCTGATTTTCTTGGGAGTTGTTCTTGAAAAAGGGTGGCTTAAGACATTTCTAACTTTGATCCCTCTTTCCTTTTATCTTGTCATTCCAAGATTTTTGGAAGATTGGCCTCACTCTTCTCTTGTCATAGAGATGCTTTGATCTTCTTATTGTATCCTCAAAAGTATTGTGGTTATCATATTGTATCTTGTCATTGTAGAAACAGGGTAACCCACTTAGGAACATTTTTATCTTGACTTTATCATCCTTTATGAACTCCACATACTTCAACAAATCAAATAAATTCTTCTCATCCTCATCCATTGTCATACTTCCCATCTTGAGTTCAAAGAACTCATGCATCTTCCTTTCATAGTAATGCTCAAGAAAATTATTTCTCCTAGAAATATCCTTTGAACTTCCTCCATGAGACCTTCCTCTCATCAAGGTGTTTTGTTTTCTTAAGTTGATCCCACCACATGGTTTCCTTTCCTTGCAAGTGGTATGTTTCAATTATTGTTTCAACCTTGGAGAGATAATCATGCAGCTAGAAATATTTCTTCATTTTCAATATCCAGGCTTCAACCTATACTCCCTTCTTGTGCTCACCATTGAAATTATGTGGCTTTATTTTTCCAAGTTCACCTTAAAATATGTCTCCCTTAGGCCTTCTCCTCTGTCTCCTGATAGGAGACACACTTTGGATACTCCCCGGTCCTGAAATTGCACGGTATATCTTAGTGGATTGCTCTGGGGAATGATGGTGCATGCTCATTATCCTTCATTGTCTATCATTCCCATGCTTATCCCTTATACTATGGGATTTGGATGTTGTCACTTGTATAACAATAGTTTCTTTCTTTGTTACAGATTATTTATTGGATTTCCTCTACAACATATTCAAACTCTGAAGTATCTCTTCATGAGCCTTCATAATATTCTCATCATCACCCCTATAGATCTGCACTTCTCTCTCCAGGTTTCTCATAGTTATAGGCTCTTTCCTGCCTCTTCTTCCAATAGAATTTGTCTCATCATTTCCCACGCTGACATGTAGCCCTCTAAAATCCTCTTCATTATTGTAGGACACCTGGGCATCTTCCATGGCTGTGGTTATCATACAGAAAAAAAATGGCCTTCCCGTGCCTCTAAATTCTACAAGAAAATGTGCATGCAAATAATTTTGTGTTGACTGTAACTTATACTAACCAGATCAATTTTTAGGGTTGATACATAGATTCCCCTATCCAATATATTTCCAATGACTTCTTTCTTTCTCAAGAGTCAATTCTCATCTTTGAGGAGAAAGTTACAGTCATCTGAATATTGCTAATTCACCCATTTTGCACACTTTTCATTATGGTGCAATTAATCCCAGGCACAAACTTTTGTTACTCGTAGAAGTAAATCTATCAGGAAAAAGGGAAAATTTTGCATGAGACATAGATAATAATGATGATATTGAATTCATAACAACTTTCTGATTGTCAATCTGATTCTCTAGTTAAAAAATGAAGCAATTTGGAAATGACAACTTTGTCCTTTTTCATCCCTTTTTCTAGACTTCGACAATTTTTAGCCAAATTGGCTATCTCCCAAACTGCGCACTTCTGGAAAAAATTCACTAAACCAAAGTTATTTGGCTTGATGAGTATACAAAATGTCTATTAAATATTTTTTTTTTCATATTTTTCATCTTGGAACTCTTTTCCTCCGAAAATCCCAAAAATCCCCAAAAGGTAGCTTAGAATAGTGGATTTTTCCCTATTTCAGCATCCCCATTCTAAACTGCTTAGAATCTAGCCAATTCGTTCACACAATATTTTCATGTCTGCATTTTTGACATTTTGTACAAGTTTCAACAATAACTGTATTCCTTCCACTGAGTTTGACCCTGACGTTAAAAAATAGGTCATTTTCATTTTCTGGAAAATCGGAGCATAATTGGCCAGTGACCCTGTCTGGAACTTCTGTAGACCCTGACACTGTGGATAAAACCCAAAAGTTTCATCTCAATATGAATTAATATTCTCCAGTTTTTGCCAAAATATATCTTTGGCTCTAGAGTTCATTTTTTGTTTACTATAGAACACATTTTCCTCTGTGGTATCCTTCCTCTCTTCATCCCTTTTGAAACCCACACATGCATCATTTCTGAATTATGCACCAATATTCAACATGCATCATATCCATAATGCTTAGTGCCTAGATTTAAGGCTCACCCCGCGCACCAATATTCAGTGCATATAACTTCTATACCACACACCAATATTTAATGGACACAAATTTTTATACCACACACCAATATCCAGTGCGTGCAAATTTTATACCACACACCAATATTCAGTGCGCGTGAAATTTTATGTTGCCCACCAATATATAGTGCGGACAAATTTTTATATTTTGCACCAATATCCAATGCACATGACTTTTTATACCGCACACCAATATCCAGTGTGTGTGATTTTTTTTTTTTTAAATAATGCGCACCAATATTTAGTGAGCACAATTTTTATACCGCGCACCAATATCTAGTGCATGCAAATTTTATGTCGCACACCAATATCTAGTGCGAACAACTTTTATATCACACACCAATATCTAGTGCATACAAATTTTTATACCATGCACCAATATCCAATGCACATGACTTTTTATACCGCGCACCAATATCCAGCGCATACAACTTTTTTTTATACCGTGCACCAATATTCAATGCGCACAATTTTTATACCGCACACCAATATCCATTGCGTTCAAATTTTATGCTTCACACCAATATCTAGTCTGCACAACTTTTATACCATGCACCAATATCTAGTGGGCACAAATTTTATGCTACGCACCAATATCTAGTGCACACAACTTTTTATGTCGCGCACCAATATCTAGTTAGCACAACTTTTTATATTGTGCACCGATATTTAGTGTGCGTAACACAAATTCTGCACTGCACAGTCTCAATATTTAGTGCACACACTGCGCACCACTGTGACCATCGTGAAAAATGCCTGACTCGCCAATCTAAGACAAATTCAGTGGCTTGGAAGTCGAAATGACCCCTCCATAACAACCATTATGACTGCAATTTCGACTTGATTTTTCTTAGAAATTTGAGAATTTCACTTAGATTTTACCTTCTTCACCAAATTTGACACAACTTAACCATTGAGATGACAAATTTACCAAATTCATGTTGATATTTGGCCCATACAAGTCTGTTTTTGAACCAAAAATCTCTAATACCATTCTGTAGCATCCCCCAACTTAACCAAGGAACATTACTTGCAGAAAATACACATAAATTTGAATTTCTTTTTCGAATTAACTTTCTTTAGCTTATTAGCTACGAATTATACACATATTTAACCATTGTGGATAACATTATTTAAATGCATCTACATCATTCCAACCAACATGAATGTTGCATCCTCACTCAGGGAAACCGTATGTGCAACAACCTTTGTACTATGCACAACAACTATTCATAGCGCACGTAATAGGATTTGTACTGCACGCATGACAACTATTCCCAACACACACGATGATTTGAGCACCACGCTAGAATCTGTTATCGTTACTACTAAAAATCAATTAACAGATACATTTAAACACCAATTTACGAACAACATGAAAATCAATCTCATAGTTATCCATACTTGTTCAAAACGTAACTGCAACTAACAATTCCATCACAACAACATATAATTCATTCTCATGCACAGAATAAAACGCACAATAGTTAAACTCATAAAATAACTCAATAAATGGATAAACACTTATCTTTTTAAGACAATTGCGCAAAAAATTTATTGGGAAGGAGGTTCCACCCAACCATAGACTTGTTATTCCAAATCTCAATGGCAAGTCACCCTTGAGTTGGGGCTAGGAATCCACAAGAAAAGGGTGTCTCTCACTGTCCACTCAAAACTCAATATCCCACAACCCACTAGTGTTATCCTACAATTATATTGAATTTCCTCTAGCTCTCTTACTCTTGACCTTCCCAACCCAAGTAATGTACCCCTTCATTGCTATCATTCCATCTAGCATGCCATTCGTTTATCAAGGTCTCTCTGGCACAGGTAAATAGGAATATCTCTACTGGAAACTCAAGGGAACTCACTACCTGAAAAACTAGCAATAACCTTAAAAAACACGTGTTGTTACAATGCAACTCACACAAGAGTTTACTCTTCAGGCATGGCAACCTGGCTCTCCAATATTTAGCTCCAAAATACTTCAAAAACACTTCAACATGCTCCAAATTTTTCCCAACCTTTTTGTTCTATCTCTAGTTCTCTTTTCATATGCTCTCTGCTTGTTGTTTTATAAAACTCAATGTGTAAAACTGCCTATAGCTTCCCATACAATTTTCCTCTATTTTCCCAAGACAATTGACTGCTCACTCTTCCCAAATTTGATGGTACTTCAGCCCCATGCTCTCCAATAACTATGGGAGGTGACTCTCACACCCACCCTCTTACATGAGTTTAATGATTGTGCTCTCATACACTCAAACATAAACGTATACGTTATCCCCAATGATAATAAAATTTAGGAAAATGGGTTGAATTAATACCCACAATTAATTCCCCCTTGGACCCCTCTTAGACACTCTCTTCTCTTATGGAAAAATGAACCCCCATCTCTATTCATATTCCCAGTAGTTGGTATCACATTTGTTTATTTAAAAACTGAAAATATATCCGCATATTACATCAATTGGACATAGCCACATTCATATCTACATTATGCTTAAATTAATCTGGGGTTTATAGTGGGGATGTTACAACACATGTGCCACCCAAATTTTCTTGTAGACCAACATGTCGTCAAAGAAAAAACAATGTATAAGGGGCTTAAAGATGTGGTTCATGAGGCTCTAAAAGGTGGAAGGTGCATTGCAAAGACCAAAAGGCATCACAAAAACTTGTAATAGCCTTCATGACCGTGGAAATAAGATTTTGGAATATCAAATTCCTTCATGCAAATTTGGTGATAACCATAGTGAAGATCAAGTTTAGTGAAGAATTGTGCTCCATGCAACTCATCTAATAGATAATCAATGATAGGAATGAGAAGTTTATCTTTTATTTTCAAGTTGTTAGGACCTCGAAAATTAGGACACATGTGCCAAGTGCATTTTTTTAAGAACCATGGCATCGATAGAAGAGTAGGGGATGGTACTAGGATGGATGATACCAACAAGTAATAACTCCTAAATAACCTTTTCAATTTCATTATTTTGGGAAAAAGGATGATGATATGGGCTCACATTGGGTGGTAGGCTACTGAGAAATAGTGGGATGTTGTGATCATGCTCTACATGTGAGGGCGGTAATACTTGGGGATGTTTAAAAACTTGTTGGTGTTTGTTGAATACTAATCGAAAATCTAGATGAATTGGATGTGAAGCATCCTCAAAGGCTTAAATAGTGTGGAATTCTATAATAATTCCAAAATTACCCATTTTCAAAAAAATTTCCATACGGTGGGAAATGATGACTTCTACAGAGGCTACTTTGAGACCTTTGAGCATGTAACAATGGCCATCCTTTTGAAAAATCATGTATAATTCCAAGAAATTCATGGTCAGGGGGCCTAATGTTCTTATCCATTCATCACCCAAAACAATATCACAACTACTTATTTCAATGAAAAACATGTGATTTTTCAGGGAATACTTAACCATTTGAAGTTTCATATTTTCACACTAGCTACCACATTTCATAGATCCACCATTAACAATCATAATATGAAATTTGTTAAGAGCATGGATATAGCGATGTGTTTCTTAGGAAACACAAAGATGAAGTAAATTATGGGTGTTTTTGTTATCTATTAAGATAATGACCTTCCATTTCTTGATATATTTAGCCAACTTTAACATTTGAGGAGAAGAAATATTGGTCAAAGCATGAAGATATATTTGGGGTTCTTCACTGGATTAGTTAGGAAGAGGAAATTCCCGACCAGTAATGGGTATGACTTCTTCCTAAGTCCCACCATCCACTTCACCCTAAAAAATAACCATGAATGCGTTTTAGTCCTTACATTTATGCCTTGGAGAATTTGTTTCATCACAACTGTAGAAAAGACTCTTGAGTTAATATTCTTCCATTTAATCCCATGCCAATTTGTTGACTTTGAGGGGTGGGGTAGGCTACTAAAAAGGTACCATATTTGGTTAGGGATGTGGAGTGAAGTTGGGGAGCTTGGAATGAGCGTATGATATAATTTAGGCATGCAAATAAAGTTGAGTGGCATCCAACCAAGTAGAAAGGTGGTTCATCTCTACGTGAGTTCAAATTTCCTCATTAAGACCACTAATAAAACATTTCTTAAAAAATTAATTAGTCAAATTTTTGATCTGGATTTTAAGAGTAGAATGAAATGCATACATATCTATATTATTAACACAAAGATTCAATGAAAAATAACAGATATACAGTAAAACTTGTCTTCTATTAATAAAGAAATATGTTGAAACTGTAAAAAGTAGATTGAAACAAGCTTGCTAGAATGGTGGCAACTTATCTATGATAAGAGATGTGACTATTTCACTCATTCGCAAGAAGATGAGTACAATGAGGCTATGAAATCCTTTTAACAATAAACATGACTGCCAAAAACCTAGACATCCAAAAACCTAACCCTAGGAGATGAAGCGCCAAGAGTCATGTGGGCCTTGTTGGGGTAAGTTGGGACATCAACTTTCTAGGGTCGTAACTTTTGCATACAATCTCTATTTTAGGCGCACGATGGACCATTTGAAAGGTATTTTTGAGGAATACACATTATGCCATCATAATCAAACTCCATCTACAATTTGATTGTGGTGAGCCCTAAAAACATTGTTTAAGGCCTCAAAATGGCCCCAGAAGTTCAGGACCTGAAAACTAGGAAAGAAACTCCCAAAATGAAAAACTGCTAAGATGAGCCAATTGGAATAGGTGGGCGGCCATCGATATCCACCTGGATAAATTTTTATATTCCAAAAATTCCCTACCTATGCATACATGGAATTGGCCTTTTCAATTACACAATTTGCCAAATTACTGCCGAGGATCCTGCTTAAAAAAACATTTTTTGGAACATGTACGTGCCCTACTAAACTACTTCTCGTGTACACATGTTAGCTACATACTAGTTAGCCTATGTACATATGCGAGTTGCATGCTAGAAAATCCATGTTTACCTCCAAAATTTGCAAAAAATATATAATTGCAAGGAATTAGACAGAGTTTATGGGCTATCGAGGGTTTCCCAACCATTTAACCCATTGTATCCCGTCCCCAAAACAAATAACCATCTTTTTCTCATATAAAAGGATCCCTTGGGGTCCCATTTACATCATAAAACAAGATAACAAATAAAATCTTCCAAAATCCCTTCCCCTTCTAGCCCACGTTTTGCAGCCCTTTCTGAGATTTGGCCTTAACATTCCCCCTCCAACCCTTTCTCCTTATACAACCCTTTCCCTTTTCCCAAAGAGATTAGTTAGTTGTGAGAGGAAAGCATGGGAATGATGCAATTGAAGAAACAATAATAGGATCCCGGACTTGGTTCGTGGATTTTTTGCCGATAAGAAGGTTGTAATATTTCTGATCTTCGTATTGAATAAAAGAGTTCTTTGTTGTCCCAATACATTGTGTCTTGACGTATTTATTGATTAATTCATCTATTCTTATATATTAATATTGAAATTAACTAGTAGAGATTGTATATTTGTAGCATTGTTTTCCTAATTGTTCTTGTAGGTCATCTTTGGGAAGAGACCCACAATCCAAGAAGCTACAAAGGTGAAGGAGGTCTACACCGGATGTTAGGACCAAAGGTACACCTATTGATCTTCCTTCCTCTCTCTTGTCTTTTAGTTCATATAGTTTTAGGGATAACTTAGGAATATAACTGTATTTTAAGGGAAGTCAGTGCTCTGCCTGTACCTTGACCCAATATAGTAATAGGGGGATTTTACTCGCTAACAGAATTGGCAACTCCACTGGGGAGTCTCTCTAAGGTCTTAGTGGGAGATATTGGTTAGATTTGATTTTAAATTTATTTCTAAGTTTTCTAAGTGTTCTGAGTTAGGTTGGGTCTCTGATCACCTTCGAGTTGCCTACCAACTTCCATTTCCCAAGTTGTATGTCCAATTTTTTTCTTTTGTTTTTGAAAATTTATAGAGGTGTACATGCTCTGTTTTCTATACACCATGCGTACATATGTGGTCTACATTATATACAACCCACATACATACATAGGTTTGTCATGCACAACACACGTCTCTATTGTTTTGGAGAATTTTTTCAAAAGATTTTCCTTTTCCTATAGAAAACTTGTGGTTCCCAGGTCTTCCTGAGTTCCAAAAGTTTCTGTTGTTTGGAGTTTAAACAATTTACAAGCTCATATTGTTTATGAAATTAAAAAAAAAAAATTCCTCTTGTCTCTATGTGTTTCCAAGCATTTTTGGCTTGTTTTTTAGCTTGAATCGTGTATTATGCAGTTTATTTTAGCATCTTTTGTTAGTTCTTTGATTGGAAGAAAAAAAAAACCTAGTTTTTTTTATGCTAGTTAGGTCCCTTTCTTTATTTGCATTTGCTTTGCATTGTTATTTGAAAAAACAAAAGGAATTAACACATGGTTGTGTTTTCTTCTCATCTTGAAATCATTTCAAAATAAAAATAAGAAAGAAAATCCTTTCATTTTCTCTTTTGTTTCACTCAAATGTTGCATTGTGCATTTTGCATGGAAAGGAGAAAAGATTGCATCTTTATGTTTGAAGGATTGTTCATGCTTTTTCTTCCTTGAAACCCTTTTCATTTGAAGGATTAGTGTAAAGTTTTGTTTTCCAGTGTTCTTATAAGTTTCATTTTTTTTAAGAGTCTCCAATAACATCAGTTGCACTTTCGTTCCTTGAGTAAGAAAATCCCCTGAAATGAACACGCTAATCTAAAATATATTAGTAACAATTTTTCTAGGGTTCACCAATAGATTAGGCTAGGGCCTTGGATTAGGTGTGAAGAGGTAAAATCTCCAAGGCCAACCAAAACTTAACTAAGGTTTCTATGCTAGGGTGCGAAAAATCCACTTTGTAATTACTCAATCTGGGAAGCGCCTCTCACACAGGAGTCAAACACAAGTCCACATGGAGGACAGTGATGGAGATATCCACTCTTGATCCCGATAAAGCATTTGCGAGAGTGTGTATTGGGAGTGAATCATGTAGCGTTACTGACCCGACTTGTGACAGACCTCTGAGAAACTTGGATCCGTCCAAGGTAATATAAGAGTGATTCTGGCCCTGTTACGTTTCAGGCCTCAAAAGGATCTTCGGGCTTAATTACCCTACCTATACACTCGCTCGACTGTCGATTGTCCCCCCCTAGTTGTTGATTACAATTTGGTGGCCTAGTTTCCATTATATAGGTTGACACACAGGTGACTGTGAGGGGTGTATCATGGTACCTGAGGTAGACTTTGTACTCTCTGAGCAACATCCGAAGGGACCGTCGGTCAAAGTTCTGGGTAATTGCTTCTCCTAGTCAGTCATTTTCCTTTGTGAATTATTTGGATGATCAAGACTTCATCTCCCTTGGTCGAAAGCATTCATAATGGTAGTTTATTTGGTTTGTATAATTTTAGGCTTTTCTTCTTAGTGGTGTTCTTTGTGCTCCCTAGTTTTCCATAGAGAGTTAGTTAGTAATTTCTTTGGGTCTTTTACCTAAGGTGGTAGACTGCCCACTCCACTGGTCATGAGGACTTTTTAGTCTTCCTCTTAGAAACGTGGAGCCTCCTCTTTATAGGTGTTGTTTTTTATACCACTAGTTTGTTAGAGTCAGTGTGTGAGATTTATACGAACTTGAATGATCCCACAAGGGAAGAACCTGTGCATAATATCTTCATGGAAAAATTTACTGATGATAGCAACCAAGGAACCCCTTCACAAGGGGATTCTTGTGCTTTTCCTTTCTTTGGAAACATTGGTGTCCCTTTGATGGCCACTTTGTACATTCCTAGGTTGAATCTGGGTTTGCTAGTTTGGTTGGGTACCATTCCAAATGTCCCTAATGCTCTTGATGCTTCTCAATTAAGCACCTTATGTCATGAGCATCATGTTGATGTTCCTTCATCAACAAAGTCTTCTCCTCCTCCTTCTACCTTCTCTGGTGAAATTATAGCTACTACTAACCAGAAGTATAAACGAAACAGAAAAATGAAGAATAGGAAGAAGAAATCACCAACCTCTGTGATTCATGTTGGAGATAGGTCGTCAACCTCTGCAAATCATGTTGAAGACCAACACCCAACCTCTGTAAGTCATGCTGGGGGGAAAAATCAAGTCACTTCTAGTCATACTAGCGATAGGTCTGTAGCCTCTGCGAGTTATGTTATCGACCAATAACCAAACTCTGCAAGTCATGTTGGAGATGTGCAACCAATCGCTGCAATTCATGCCGGGGGAACGATTATTGTCAATGTGAGTCATATGAGTCATATGTCAACAACCTCTATGAGTCATGTTGAAGAAAAGAAACCAACCACTACTAGTCATGCTGGAGGCATTAATTTTGTTGAGAAACCTAGATAGATAGGACATAAGCCTAAGTTCCCTTGTAAGCTTTGAAAGGGAGATCACCTTACTCATTTATGCCCTAGCCTTCCAGAGGCATGAAGATTGTGGTCCTTGTGTGAAATATATTCTAATTTCAAGTCTTTTGAGGTTTCCTTGCACCCTATTCAACTATTGGTTGAGAAAGTGGTCATGCTGATGCAATATTCGACTAATCCCACTCCTCGTTTGGGGGGTGATGCACCTTTAGACCATGTTTTCTCGCAGCCTATTCAACTAGTGGTTGAGAAACTGGTCATGCCGATGCAATATTCAGATGATTTATGTCCTCGTTTGGGGGGTGATGCACCTTTAGACCATGTTGTCTCACAGCCTATTCAACCAGTGGTTGAGGAAGTGGTCGTGTCGATGCAATATTTGATTGATCCCACTCTTCTCTTGGAGAGTGTCGAGTCTACCAAAGAGGTCATGCCGATGCAATATTGAGTTGATCCCACTCTTCTCTTGGAGGGTGTCGAGTTTACCAAAGTGGTTGCATCGATGCAATCTTTAGCCGATCCCACTCTTTTAATGGGGAGTGATTTGTCTACCGACCATTTTTTTAGCATTTCCAGTTCAGTACTGTCAGAACAAGGGGCAATTCCTCTCACTTCAAGAACACCCCTTCCAAGTCCTAGGATGGTTTCCTTTGATTGGAATGAACTTGTTGAGCCTCACCTTGCTTCTTCTACAACTTTTCAAATAAGAGTTGAAGTTAATTCAATTTTTTTTTATCGATGTATTGTGGATGAAGGAGCCTCCAAAAGTATTCTATCCTCCTTGACTTGGAAAGATTTGGGTTCTCCTAAACTTGTGTTTGCATTGCATGAGCTATTGGCTTTTGACAGATGTCCTAGCGAATATTTGGGGATTATTTCTCAGTTACCTATCTTTTTAGGTGGGAAGACTGTCCTTGTCGATGTTATAGTGGTGCAAGGCCCGTTATATTTGAATATGATTCTTGGGTGTGATTATGTATATGTTATGAATGTAATGGTGTCTACACTTTTCTGGGTGATGCATTTCCATCACAATGAAAGAATTGTCACTATCAACCAGTTGGAATCTGATAATCACCATCCTAATTCGACGTTAGTTCAAGATTCCCTTTTATATGTTCCTAGTATTCATGTAGACTCTGCCCCGCCACATGTAAATTATGTGGAATATTATCTTTGGTGTTCAATTTATCCTGAGGAAGAACTTGTTCACTCATGCTTTCCTTCTCGAGACTTGGTATCAACAATTGATCCATTGGTTTATCCAATGGGGGCATGGGAGCCCTTACTTCCCCCTCTTGGTCTGAGTGATCTTGAGTTTCCCTTTGAGTCTGATCTCATTGTTTGTAGATCCTCAAGACTTTGTTTTTGTGATTCTTCACTGATAGACTCTGATGGTCCTGACCAGAACCTCCATCATCATATGGAATATGGTCAGTTTACTTCACCCTTTGGGACTGTCAACCCTCCTCATTCGGGTGATTTCTTGGATTTTTAATTTCCTTTAGATGGGGCTATCCTTGAATCCATGACTACGGTCTCTATACCATAGGAAGAATTACACCGTGGTTTATTTTTTCTTCCCTTTTGGTATACTTTTCAGGTTGACTACCGAAGAGACTTTTGGTTAGAGCCTAGCAGCGAGCTCTACCTGAAATACTACCACACATGAGCCATAAGGTTGTGCGGTACCTTGTACATATTGTACAATCCATGTTTGTTGTTTTCAAGTTTTGTATTTAATAACACCTCTTATTTTCTGAAGTTTCTATCTATATTGGATCTTTTAACTTATGGATGAGTTTTATTGGACTTATATGCAGGATATTGGAGACATTTTTATTTGAATTTTGTTCATCGTATCGATCCGTTCTGACAAGTATTGACCTAAAAATTGGCATATAGGTTAGATTTTTCCCTTCTTGCAGCTTTTTCATTATTTGTTTCCTGGTTCATTTGGCCTTATGATCAACCCCACTAAAGTGTGACATAAAACCTTCTCTGCTACTTTAGAAGTGTCATAATTAGGTGGTAGAGCCTTCCTCTACATGGAATCCTTAGGTAGATCCTTTGCTACATTTTGGTATCCATGTCGTGAGTTTTCTGCATAGGCTTGGGAGTCCTTTTATTCCTTCCATGATTATGTTTTGAAGCCTCATTCTTCTTCGTCTTTTCTGTCTCTTACCCAAGGGACTCCCCATGAGCATAGTTTGTTGTCTTTCAGGCTCATTTAAACTTTGAAAGCAACATCTAACGAGAGCTTAATTATTATTTTATGTCTCATCTGGATTACTTTAAGCCCTTTTCAAACTCTCTAAAATTGAAAATATTTATGAGTGATCTTGTTGCCCTTCACACTCTCCAAACTCAAATTTGAAGGCACATATGTTTGGTGGTAGTTTACCCCTTTTTTGGTCTGGATGGTTGATTTACGAATAAACGTATGCCCTAGGAGAGTATTCTCAGGCGTAAGTTTAACCCTTTTTCGGGCCTGAGGGACTAAATTTTCGAAAAAGGGACATTCTCCTTGGTTTTGGTTTATCTCTTTTGCATGCCTTGGAGATTACTTATGAAAAAGGAACCCCCTCAGAGTCCATAGTTAAGCTCTTTTCAGACTCCCTAAATATGAAAATATCGCCAAGTGACCTTGTTCCTTTCAGATTCTTTAATTGGTCCAGAAATAACATCTATTTGGCATAAGTTTAACCCTTTTCTGACCAATAGATTAGCCAGGAAAAAGGTATGCCTCGGGAGACTTCTCTTGCCGTGAGAGTTCTCCTAAGTTATACTTTACTGTTTTTCGGGCTAAGGAGACTAAACTCAGAAAATTTTTGTGAGTCCATAGTTAAGATCTTTTCAGACTCCTTAAAATTGAAAATATTTCCGAGTGATCTTGTCTCATTCACACTCGTTAAAATGGTTTTGAAGGGATGTATTTTCAGTATAAGTTTAACCCTTTTTCGAACTAACTAGAATAGTTACGAAAAAGTAACTCCATGGAGTCTTCTTTTAGCATTTTTTCAGACTCTCTAAAACGTGAAAAAACCACCGAGCTTACCTTCTTTGGGCTCGTAAAACTTCACATCTAAGGAGTCTTGTTGTGTCATGATTAATGGAAAGAGATGTATCATATTTGCATCTTCGATCTATTTTTGGCTCCATGTTTCTCTCAACTAAACCTTTAAAGCATTCCTTATATGCAAGCCTTGCAACACTTTTTTCCCTTGTGATCTGACAACCTGATCCATGGAGCAATTTTTCCCAAGTGTCCTTCTCCTTCACATGTCTCCTTGCCATGAGAATCATAATGTTTCATGTGATTGGAACCAATTTTCTTGACCATGACACTCGTTCCTCCTTTGTAATGTAGAGTTATTTTATTCTTTTTCAAGCTCGTTAAAAATTTGAAAAAGATAAAAAAATAAAATATTCCAAAAAGAGGGGACAGGATATACATTCTCTTTTTTTCGGCAGCAAGATAGTCTCCCTTGGACAAAGCACATACTTTTGTTTGTTCGCCAAGCATTGGGATCTAGTATGACCTTAGGAAGTTGTTCTCGCTACATAGAATTGTGTCCTCCTCTGTTTGGTTACTCTTCCAAACATATGGAGAGTTTTTGGTGCCTCTTGCATCACATACTTATGTCACTGTTACGCTACCTGAGTCTCATATTTTTTTCATGATTTTGTACAAGGGAAGTTTTATCCAACCTGATTTGAACATGTTGGACAACTGAGAGGGGGGGGGTGAATCAGTTGTTACCGTGCTTAAACAATTATGCTTCTTTTAAACTCTTTGCTGAAACACTAAATGATGATCACAATAATGCAGGGAAATAAACAATTTCTCATTCAGCATCAGTCAC
>ML787291.1:118393-129981 GCA_009831015.1 Picea engelmannii | reverse complement strand
TATTCCTCCTGAGCTTTTTCTCCTCGAATCCTTAAAGGATTCCGACGTCTGCTTTCGATCATTCACCTCTCTGAACCTTCCATCTTCACTATTGTACTTAAGCCATCATCACTACTATACTTGCCATCAATGACAAGTCTATGTTGCCTGTAAAACATGTCAACAATCCTTTGTACATTCTTCCTGCACCCATGCCATCTTCATTGCTGTACTTTCCATCAATGACAAGCATATGCTACATGTTAAACATTTTCCAACAGAACATTCTGCAATTTATCTCTTTCCTTTCATGAGTCGGCCATCCCAAGAGTCCAGTCAAGTCCAGATTCAAAATCTATGAAGTTTTATTCTTGACAATTGAGATCCTCCAATATTTCTCCGATGACATGTCGAAGACCTTAGGGTAGTGAGTCTTATAGTCCTATTGTACTCCTACTTGAGCTATTGAATATATTGAAGTTGTTTCTCGAGCTATGAATTCCTCATCTCCAGCCGCAAGAATCAATTCTTTTTGAAGATGCATATTATATTGTACTTAAATATCATCTAATGATTTTGATGTAGATCCACTGTGTATTTCTCACGGCTACACTTTATAGACATTTATATGACATGTATTTTCAGTGTACTTGATTGGAAACCATGATTAGTTCATCCTTTTCATGGCTATGCCCACCTCGAAGAGATTATCATTTTTTTGCAGATGACACCTCCTGAATGCTGGTCCCGGGCTCAATCGACTCCGTGCCTTCCCAATGGTAAATATATTGTAATGTATTTCAGTCGTCAGTTGATCTTCTGACCTCACAAATTAGGGGGCATATGTTATAATCCAAAAATTCCCTACCTATGCATACATGGAATTGTCGTTTTCACTTACACAATTTTCCAAATTACTACTAAGGATCCTACTTAAAAAACCATTTTTTGGAACATGTAAACGCCTTGTTGAACTACTGCCCACGTACACATTCTTGTTTTATATTAGTTAAACCGCATGCATACACGGTCTGCATGATAGACAACCCAAATTTACCTCCAAAAGTTGCAAAAAATATAATTGCAAGGAATTCAACGGAGTTTATGGGATATCGAGGGTTTCCCAACTATTTCACCCATTGTAGCCCATCCCCAAATGAAATAACCATATTTTTCTCATATAAAAGGAGGTCTTGGGGTCCCATTTACATCATCAAGCAAAATAACAACGAAACTCTGCCAAAATCCCTTCCCCTTCTAGCCCAAGTTTTGCATCCCTTTATGAGATTTGGGCTTAACATTAGCCCTCTAGATCTTTCTCCTTATACAATCCTTTCCCTTTTCCCAAAGAGATCAGTTGTTTGTGAGAAGCAAGCATGGGAATGATGCACTTAGAACAACAATAAGGGGAGCCCAGACTTGGTTTGCAAAGTGTTTTCCGATAAGAAGGTTGTAATCTTTCTGATATATGTATTGAATAAAAGAGTTATTTCCTGTCCCAATACATTGTGTCTTGATGTCTTTATTGATTAATGCATCTATGCTTATATCTTAATATTGAAAGTAACAAGTAGAGATTGTGTATTTGTAGCATTTTTTGCCTAAGTGTTCTTGCAGGTCATCTTTTGGAGGAGACCCGTAATCCAGGAAGCTACAAAGGTGAAGGAGGTCTACACTGCACGTTAGGAACAAAGGTACACCTATTGATCTTCCTTCCTCTCTCTTTTCTTTTAGTTCAGATAGTTTTTTGGATAGCTTAGGAATATAACTATCTTTTAATGGAAGTCAATTCTCTTCCTGCACCTCGACCGAGTATAGTAATAGGGGGATTTTCCCCACTAGCATCAATAATCCCCCCTTAGGAAGCAATGCTCTCCATTACATTGAGTTCCCCCATCAGATGAGGAAATTTTTGTTGAATTTTACCCTAGGTGAACCACTTGCTTTAGTGCAAGAGTTGCCTTGCTTTGAAAACCCGATAAAGTTGGATCCTCTGCTGGCAAATTCCCTTGACCTGTGTGTCCATGATCTAATCAGTGTAATCATGTTCCATATAGTTAGGGTTTAGCTCTATTGGTTTCAACTATTCTTCTATCTCTAAGGTGTCCAATAATGGTGAAAAATATGGCTGAAGGAGATCCACATTGAACACTGGATGCAAGCCAAGGAAGGGGGGAATATTGAGCTCAAAAGCATTGTCTCCCACAAAATTGGTGATGGTGTAAGGTCCATAGTAGTGTGGACGAATATTCCGATGGGGCCCTGTAAGGCGTTCTTTCTGCAAGTGAAACCAAACTTTTTTTCCCGCATGAAACTTGTGTGGCGCTTGATGTTGATCACGACGCTGGTTGTACTTGGCATTGTATTTTTGTAAAATATCCTGAACCTGTTGGAAGATGTTCTAGATCCACTCGATGAACCAGGTGGATTTTTCAGCTTCAGTTTGAGCATGGGACAAGTCTTCCTGGGTGGCCGCAAGGGGTAGTGAAACATCCATGGGACCCAATGGTTGAAATCCCATCCCCACTTGAAAGGGGATGTGGCCAGTTGAGCTATGTATGGCTCTTTTGTAGATGTTATGAACATAGGGAAGAATCTCATCCCATGTGCGGGGGTGCTTGGAATTATACATGTGTAGGAAATGCATGATCATCTGGTTGACGAACTCAATTTTATCTTCCGTTTGTGGGTGGAAGGCAGTGTATTTGGTGAGCTTGGTGTCCAGTAATGACTAGAGGCTCGACTAGAATGTGCTGAGGAACCAATTGTCCCAATATGATATAATGGTTTGTGGTATTCCAAAATGTACCCACATTCGTTCAAAGAAGATCTTGGTAGTGGCCTCCACTGTGATTCTCTTCTTGCATGCGACCATAATCACCATCTTGGAAAAGCGATCTACAACCACAAAAAAAGTCATTTCCCCACTTGGTGGATGGAAGGCCTGACATGTAGTCCATTGAGATGGATTCCCATGGCCTGTCAAGAGTAGGCAGAGGGGTGTATAAACCTTATTTCTTAGTGGCCATTTTGGAAATAGCATAGGAAGTGTAGGACCTGATATACTTGCTGAAATCCTATCGAATTTTTGGCCAGTATAAATGTTGCTATAATAATGCCACTACCTCTTCTATGTCGAACTGTCCTGCCACCCGACTGTAGTGGGATTCCTAAATCATCTTTTCTTTCTTGCTTGATGGAACACAGAGATGGCCGAGATGACACAACATCCTGTCTTGAAGATGGAAATTAGTGACAATTGTGTTTGTGCCCAACATTTGGTAGGTAGTGGCAAAGTCAGGATATTTCTCATTGAGTTGGGGCCATATGGTGTTTTCATGGCCGCAAGATTCTAGCACCATGGTGAGTGTTGTGATTGGAGGTCGGCTGAGGAAATCAGTGGCACAGTTGGAACTTCCTATATTATACTTGATGTTGAGGTGGAACTATTGCAAGTATGTGTAGCACCTTTGATGGTGGTCATTATGCAATTTTCCTTGTGTCTGCATGAACTACAACGACTTATAATGAGTTTGGATGACTGTCTCCTTCCCAAGAATGTAATTCCTCCATTGGTGAAAGGATTGCGCAATGGAGGTCATTTATTTGTCATAAGTAGGGTACTTACGAATGACATCTTATAGTGTATCACTATGATAGGCCACGGGGTGGCCATTTTGAGTGAGAACTGTGACCACAACATAGTCTGAAGCATTTTTCTCGATCTCAAAGAAATGTTATAGGTCGGGTAATGAAAGCACTAGGATTGAGCACAAACATTGCTTCAAATCATCGAATTCTTGTTGTTGGGACATACCCCACATACAAATTTCCTTACCACCACCCTTGGTTACTTGACTAAGGGCCCATGCAATATGGGAGAATCCAAACACGAACCTACGATAGAAATTGGCAAGGCCTAAGAAGCTTCAAAGCTCAGTGAGCGTGGTTGGGGCTGGCCAATCATGGATGACCTAGATCTTGGATAGATCCATATGCACACCATGCTTATAAACTATGTATCCTAGGTATTGGACCTTGTCCATGTTGAAGGATCATTTCTCCAAGTTGGCATATATCTTGTGCTACCGCAGAGTGTGCATAACCTGCTAAGTATGCTGAAAGTGTTCCACCAAAGTCTTCCTATAGATGAGGATGTCATCCAGATACACCACTACAAAAGAATTGGTGAACGAACACAAAATATTGTCCATCATCCTCATGAAAGTTGTTGGTGCATTTGTCAAACCAAATGGCATGACCAACCATTCAAAAAGACTTCCTTTTGACTTGAAGGCAGTCTTCCATACACATGTCTTCTCTATTGGGACCTGATGGTGGCGAGACTTCAAATCAATATTACTGAAGTATTCCCCCCCCCTTGAGCTAATCAAGGAGATCGTTGATTCAAGGAATCAGGTATTGTTGAGATCAATTCCCGCTTCCAAAATTTCCCTCCCTTTTCTATTTTCCCAATTTCTTTGTTCCATTTATTTTCTCTCTTATATACCTACCCTCATTCCCCTTTTCTTTTCTACCTTCTCTTTTCCCTTTCTAGTTACCATACTTAGTCGTTTTTCAAAAAACGACAGTTTCACGGGTTGGCGGACTCGGGAGTCTTCACCTCCATCCATGTTCCTATATCATGAGTACAACCAACCATCCTATTATAATATACTTAACCATTTTTTGCAATAGTGGGTTCACTGGTTCAATCTTTCTTCTTCTAGGTTCTACAATATCCATTTTGCACCCAAAGGTCCGTGATCTACATTATGACCATCGGACTTGTCACAGGTACCGAGCCCCTAAGTATTTAATTTCTCCTATATCCAAGTTCGACCAATCGTTGTGAAATACTTAGCCAATTTTCAATCATTCGCGACCATAGGTTCGTGAGTTCCCGGGTTGGTGGGTTCACAAAACGTCCCAAATTCAAAATGCTCTCATCTGGCCCCCCCATATTTGTGATTTTCCAAATACGCATTTATTATGATTTAACGTTGATAAATGATCATGCAAGTTCCGTAAAGATCGTCATTAATAAGCAAAGGGCTCAAGGAGATTTTTCATTAAATTGCATTAAATCACGATTTTCCAAGGGTTATACTATTGTTATATCTCTGAAAGGATTCATTTCAAGTTATTATCTAGTTGAAACAACACTCTCATCAACCTATGGCAACAACAAATAAACAACAGTTCTGTGGTGATACCTTAAATATTTTTGGTCGTGAATACCAAAACTTTCAGTGGTGTGTCCCTGACTTAAAGAACACTCTCCTCCTACAAAGAAATATATAATATGGACTTTTGGAATTTCTCGTGCATGGTGTGTCCGTGACGTATTCGATTGAAAATAACTGGTTGCATGGTGCATTGAGAAGTACGTACTGAGCCAACGATTTATACAACTCCAACATCATTCCCCCATCTCTCTTTCATCGCAAGTGTTTCATAATTTTTTGAAGCTCCTTGAGCCAACACTTACCCTCAAAGGAGAGGATTGTAGATATTTTCTGAAGAAACATGACAATAGTTCAAGAAATCATAGTTCAATAATTTTATATTAAAGAATAGTTCAAGAAATCAATCGAAAAATTGACCAACGAGGGGAAATAAATAGTTGATACGGTTCATGTAATCATTAATGAAGACCATAATAAGACAACAAAAAGAAAATGAAGACACGAGAGACCATCATAGTAAGTTTATGTTGATCACATCTTTCTTTGTTTATCAGTTAGTTCATCCAGTTACTCCGCTTCTTTGACTATAAATGTTCAACCGAATTATGATAACTTCTCTTTTTCTTCTTTCCAGGTCTTTCTGTTCTTTTACCTCCCATCCTCCTCCTTCTACAAGCTTAATTCTTATTTATATTTTCTTTATGGTTCGTGGGAGCCTTAATCCTAGTCCTAAGGACAAACAAATTTTAAATTTCAAAAAATATGTCACAGACTATATATTTTTTAGAAATTTCAAGAGAGCTATTTCGGGATAAGTTTTGACTGTGCTTTGTAACTCTGATTTTTTAGTATAAAGTATTTGAGATTGATATATCATTATCTTTATTTGAACTTCGCATGTTCACTCTGTTCAATTTTTCTTATGCATGCATACCATCTTCTTTTTATTTTTATGTGATCATAAATATTTAGTTTAAATATGATGGATGCGAGGAAATTTTGTCTATATTTTTAAATGTATGAAGTGTATGGTTCTTGGTCATTTCTCAGGAACCTTCTTTAAAAGAAAAGAACGTTTTTTTATTTATTTTTATCTTTCTTGCAATCTTTGTATTTCTTTGATTACCAGGACGAACTTCTAAAAAGTCCCATATTATGAAATCTTAAAGTAAAGAGGAGTACCACCTCTATAAAAATGCAGGGGGATTTACATCATTGTGAGGTTGTCGTTTCATTCCTAACAGATTCAAGCGTCAACATGTACCAGTTCATGAATGTGATTTTAATTAGGTCTCGGTAATCAATGGAGAGTCACCAAGTCTCGTATTTATTATGCACAAGCACTATTTGGATTCCACAAGGTGATGAGTTGGGTTGGATGTGCCCCTTATGGAATAGTTCTTGGATCTGACACGTGATCTCATCATTTTCTAATAGGGAGTGATGATAGACTGGCCCATTGGGTAGTGGTGCGTTGGGGGTTAGATCGATAGAATGCTTGAATTGAAAGTGAAGAGAATATGTCTTTGTATTCTTCCATGACCTTATCCACTTGCTTCTACTACGTGGAGAGGTCAGTTGTGGAAGTTATGGATACGGCTGTAATCTTTCGCTCACTCTAAGAGTGAATCATGAAGAAGACAACCTTCTCCGTCTGAGAGATGACCTTCCTACATTGCTTGGTAGAGATCAAGGAAATGTTATTAGGTGGGACTACCTTGTGTATCCTATACAATTTCCTATCCAAAGTAATAATAAAATTGTGAGGCCTAGACTCATATATAGCATGACATTTCCATAAATAAGGTTGTCCCAAAATAACATCACAAACTTCAAGGGGAGAAACATCACACACTACCTCATCTTTGAAGGGATTGATGTTGTAGGACAATTGACACTGTTGGTTGACGTGAAGATCACTTCCTTGGTAGAGCCATCCGATGGTGTAGGGTTGTGGGTGTGGCATTGTCGGCAGAGCCAACCACTTGACAACCTTTTCTAATATGAGGTTCTTCTGGCTACTGTTGTCAATGATGAAGTGTAGTGGGGTGCCTTTTACCCACATCTGTGAATGAGAGAGGCACTCTCCTTCCTTTGGCTCATCAGGTTCACCGTGCTGGATCTTGGTGGTAGCAACAATGGAACTAGGTTTCACGTCAATGATCTGTCTCCCCTTTTCTAGTTTTGACTCAGAGTCGGAACCTGCATCTAATTTAGAGGATTTCATCACCAAAAGACTTCACCCTCTCTTGAAATCCGACCTTCTTTACTTCTGATTTCCTCTAAAATTCGACTTGTGTCTCAAATGAATGTATAATGAAATTTATTTATACCATTTATGTCACTTCCTTTTAACATTAGGGCCGACCTAGCACTTTATTATTTTGTAATTCTTTTTTTTAATTATATTCAGGGCCTACATGTACTTCCTTCTTCAATTCACTTTGTCATCTTCAAAAATTCATTTCTCCTCAACCATGAGAATCCACGTGACGTGCCACATACCACCAAAAACAACATGATGTATACTATCCATCCATTGGTGTTATATCTGCATGTGCATTGTCCTTCATGTCCAAATACCTTCATCAATATTGTGGTCCAAAACCCATGACTAAGGTTGAAATTAATGACAACAACCAATCTTCCAACAATCTCCCCCTTTGTCATCGATGGCAACACTCATGCTCCCCCTATCATCATGATCCCAATTTCTCTCCCCCTTTGACATCAATGCAAAAGGGTAGGGATTCTCCCCCTAAGTTTAATGACAAAAGGTAACTCTCTTCTTTGGGGCTACTCTCCCTGAACATGTGGCACTCAATAATATGCCATCCTTATTTTTGGTCTTTGGGAATTTTTCTTCCTTGGAATCCTTTTGTGTGTCTTTTGTCTTCTCTATATTCTTCATGTCTAGGATGTATATGTTGTTTGGTCTTCTTGTTGCAGTTGCAACCAATCTTCCTGAGTTATTTTCTCTGATTTTACATTTTTGGGAGTCAAACGTAAGAGTGTATCCTTGATCACATATTTTGCTGACACTGAGGAGATTATGCTTCAGATCTTCAACCAATAGGACTTTTCCTGCTTTTACATTTTCACTTCCAAGATTTACAGTTCCTTTTCCAAGTATTTTGGTAGATGAGACATCTCCAAATGCAACATTTCCACCCTTTTTCTTCAAGCTGACAAATTTTCTTTGATCTCCGCTCATATGAGATGATCACCCACTATCTATGAACCATTCATCTTCTTCTTTTCATTCTTTAGTGACCAATGCTATTCGACAATTTTCATTGTGTGGAATTTATTTCCTTTTCCATGTTGTAGTTGGTATACAAAAATTTGGCATACGATTATCTTCCTTCATCTCTCTGCAATCTCATGCTTTGTGACCAAGATTATTGCACTTGTAACATACAATATTTTGATCCATTAATGGGTCAAATGGATTATAATTTCTGTTGATAGGTCTACGAACATTTCCATATCTACTATTTTCACCATTCATGTAGCTTTCATAGTTATTCCTTTCATTGATTCTACAGTTGATTGCCTTGTGTCCAAAATTTCCACAAGTATAACAATGTCCAAGAAATAAATTTTAATACCTGGGAGTAAGTGATCTTCTTTGTGGTGTGGTCCATCTGGGTTCACGATCTATTCTTCTGTAGTTTCCTTCATAAATATTTCTTTCATACCTGATGTGAGAGGATCTTCTTGATGTCTCATTCCTTATGAATTCTAGTCTTCTATATTGTTGTTCAACTTGTTCTGGAGTGTTCTAGTCTTCATAATTTTCAACTTCCTTCTCTTGTTTTGTTGTCTTCAAACTGTCATTGTATCCTAGTCCTGTCTTTTCGTTTGGAGATCTTTGACTGCTAAGGATCTCATCTAATTTTTCAGTGCTTTTTTCAAACTTCTTCAACTTTTCTATTGTCAATAGTAGCTCCCCTTTTGTGTGATCCAATTCTACTTTCAATTTCTCATAATCTTCTAATTGTTCCTTCAAGCTATTGATGGTGTTTTCAATCTTGTAATTCTATTCTTCACAACTACTCAATTCACCTTTTAGTATTATGTTTGTGTTTCTAAGCTTTCTAAATTCAGTTTCAACATGCTTCAACTTTTCAAGATTCCCATCTTCTTGTTCACTCTCTACATTGTCTTTGTATCCCACAAAGGAATCAAAGTTGGTTTCTTCATCTAAATCTTCTTCACAAATGATTTCTTCTTCTTTAGAATTCTTGTGATCATCATCCAGGGTTTATTGGGTTATGAAGAGGACTTATCCTCCATCATTATCTTCTTCATCACTCTCATCTGAGGAGATGTCATCATCCTTGGAGTAGAAGATCTTTTTATTGTTGAGACTTCTCTTTTTATAGTAGCAGTTTTCAACAATATGTCCTATTCTACCACAATTAAAGAATTTGAGAGGAGACTTACCTTTGTATCTTCCACTTCCCTTTTGAAACCTTCTTACAAAAATTGTTATTTCTTCATCAAGGTCGTTATCCTTGTCTTTTGTCTTCTTTATGTCTTTAAAGGCTTCTTCATTGTTTGGATTGTCACTTTCTGTACATGTTCTCATTTCATATGTTATAAGAGACCCGTCTAATTCATCCATTGTCATTTTGGTCAAGTCCCTAGTTTCTTCAATGGCGGAGACCTTAGCATCATACTTCAAGAGAAGTGATCTCAACACTTTTTGTACAACCAACGATTCATCAAGCTCCTCGCCTAATCCTCTGATATAATTAACAACTTCATCAACTCTAAGAAGATAGGTTGCAATATCTTCCTTTTCATTCATCTTCAAATTATGCTCTATGTCATTGAAGCTTGACCTGCTTAACTTTTGGATCACCTTTGTAGATACTCTTGAGTTTGTCCCATACCTCTTTAGTAGTTTTGCAACCCATCACTTTGCTAGCAATGGTTGGTGCCAATGCTGCTAGAATAACATGTCTGTCTTTTGAATTACAAATCATAAGCTTCTTCTCATTTGGATCGGTTGGAGCATTATTTGGGATTACATAGCCATTTACAACTAAGTACCAAATGTCTACTCCCAAATCCGTTAGGTAAGTTTTCACTCTATCACTCCAGTATGCATAATTTCTTCCATCAAATTTTTGAATCACATTTGAAATGTGCTCATGGTCATCCATCTCTACTCAAGATTTTCCTTCTAGTGGTTAAACTGTTCTGAAGGCAACCCACTCTGACACCAATTGTTGATACTTAGAACACATCACCAAAAGACTTCATCCTCCCTTGAAATCCAACCTTCTTTACTTCTGATTTCCTCTTAAATTAGACTTGTGTATCAAATGAATGTATAATGATATGTATTTGTACCATTTATGTCACTTCCTTTTAACATTAGGGCTGACATGACACTTTCTTATTTTGTAATTCTTTTCTTTAATTATCTTCAGGGCCTACATGTACTTCCTTCTTCAATTCACTTTGTCATCTTCAAAAATTCATTTCTCCTCAACCATGAGGATCGATGTGACGTGCCACATACCACCGGAAACAACATGATGTATACTATCCATCTATGGGTGTTGTATCTGCATGTGCATTGTCCTTCATGTCCAAATACCTTCATCAATATTGTGGTCCAAAATCCATGACTAGGGTTGAAATCAATGACAACAACCAATCTTCCAACACTAATGACTGCTTTGAGAGGAAATCAATAGTGTTATTCCAGAGTATCTTATGGAAGTCACACCACTTCCTAGTATCTTTCTTTGTATTTCCATTACCCTTCTTTGTTTACGACTTAGACTGGTTTTCTTGAGGCTATACATATTTTATCTACCCTTTGTTCTATGGGTTGGGGATGCCCTTTCCCTACTTTTGCTGTGAGGGGTTCCTAGACCCAAACTGTCGTGGTTTTTGTTTAAGATTCTACTCGATTTTGATGACATATCAATAAGCCATGCATAAGGACGATATATCCAGAAACTCCAGTTATTCCTGGATGTATCCATGCAGACCACCATGGTACTCTTGCACCAAATGTCACTCATAATATTTGATACCCAACTTGGTGCACAAGGTATGGATAATATTTGTGAAATCTGGCACTTCTTGGTCCCTTTCCTTCCGCAGTGTGGTCCATTTTGTATACAAGTCGTCATAACTTCCAAAATGGTAGTATTTGTAGAAATTTCGATACAAATTAATGTATTCCTGCGATTCTCCTGATCTAACAATTACCACAACTTGTTAAATACAAAATCGCTTCTACTATTATTGCGGAAGCAATTTAAACCACGATCACAATCATAAGCACAAAGTGAAATATCAATAACACATAACACAATAAGTTTTACTGGGAAAGCGTAAAGCTAAAAACCCCACTATCATATATTATGTATATCATGAATCATGAAACAATCT
>ML787291.1:53049-108481 GCA_009831015.1 Picea engelmannii | reverse complement strand
GGACCTGGCAATTTCTCTGGTGGACGTAGCCCACACTGGGTGAACCACGTAAATCTGTGTCTCTCTTGTATTGTGTGTCTTCTGTGTTTTGTTTCTGCATTTGTTTTATTTTATTGCTCCGCGGTCCTGTTTTTCTAACACAGAGCCTCCGAAAATATTGGGGAAAGCTGGTTCAAAAGTTTTTGGTGTGCTTTTGGCGGAGTTAGTTCCAACTCCTTTGAGTAAAATTGGAGGATTTAATGGTAAGAGCTCTGATAACATACCGAAGAAGTTAAGTTTAAAGCTTCCGAAGTGAACCGTGGATCGAAAAAATTCAAGGGAACTCCTCCGATTTTATCGGAGGAGTTAATACAAACTCCTCTAATATGATCAGAAGAGTTAATACGAAGTGGTCCAATGGGAATTTGGGAAAGAAGGTAATGTTTTGAATTCATGTGGCTAAACAAAGGAATACAAAAAAATTACCTTGTCGTGGACTCTTTAATTGGATAGGAGTTTTAATTGGAGTCTTGACTGGAGAAAGACGATCCTAGTGACATAATTAATATATTATTTTCTTTTTATTTTGGGAAATTTGGGGAGAGTACTTAGGGACAGAACATGAGGTAGCCTTGGTGGTCTTCAACATTGGATAAACTTAGAGGGGATGCAAATAAATTAACAACATAATGGTGGGGGTCTTAACAAATTTGGGTGTCACTTGTTGTATAAGGGTTGAAGTTAAGAAACAAAAAGAGGGGAGAAAGACAAGCATCACGAGGATATAAAACTTAACCCTAGCAATGGAGAAACTTAAACCCTAGAAGAAAAATAATATGGAAGAGGGTTCAAGGAACTATCGTGGTTCATGGACACATGGAGGATGTCGGGGGTCTTTGGGTTGAATTCCTTTCATTGGATGCTTGAAATACTCTTGTTCTTTCATCATGTTGAGAGATGGGAGAAGCGAAAATAATGAGTGCCCTTTTATAATCCTCAAGAGAATTGTATAATAAAATTAGTTTGAAATCACATTAAATGTCAGAGATGTTCAGTTCAAGTCCTCTGGTGTACATCAGAGGACTTCATGGAAATTCTTCCGATGTACATTGGAGGACTTAACACCAAGTGTTCCGAGCCTCTTGGTGTAGATGGAGGAAACTCCTCCAATGAGCATCGGAGGAGTTGAAGGTAACTCCTTCGATGTTCATTGAAGGAGATTTGACGATGGGCTTGAAGTCAATGCACTTGGGAGGAACTCCTCCGATGTATATCAGAGGAGTTGGGAGGAACTCCTCCGATGTAAATTAGAGGAGTTGAGGGGAACTCCTTAAATTTATCTCGGAGGAGTTGAAGGGAACTCCTCCGATGTACATCGAAGGAGTTAAAATCAACTTTTCCGAAAATCTTGAACTTTCTTGAAAAAGGAGTTTTTCAAATATTCTTCTTTGCAAATGTTGACTTAAGGGAAGTAGGATTTGAAAGAAGAGATTGAAGGATAAGGAAGTTGATGGGGGTTCTTTCACAATCAACAAAGGAAAGGGGGGCTCCATTTCTTGAAAGGAAATTGCAATAGGATTGTCAAGAAATGGGGGTTGTAGTGCCTAGAACAACACCCCACAAGGGAAACTTGACCTCCAATCACAAAAAATGATACCCACAATCCCAAAGATGCATCCTGAAGGTAACTTGACCTCCAAAAACCCCAAATCGACCTCTACAAACAAGAACTAAACTACTAAAAGATGACATACTTAGCCATAATGAAGCACATTGAAGAAATCTGAATGATCTCTCCTCTTCGATCGACTAGGGTTGATAGTTTCACCACCGAAACTAATCCCAAAATTCTCTAGTGTTTTTTGTCCCAAGATCCAAAGCCACAAGAACTCTCTCAATTTTGTTTTAGAAAATAACCATTGAATAATGAGAGAGGGTACCCTCATTTTCATTTTATCTCTTTGTTGACCCTTTTCAGACCCTTTTACCCTTTTAGTAATGTAAAGTGAATTTATAAATGTTAAGTCACTTAAATCACCTCTTTTTATTAATTACTCAATGTCACTTTAAAAAGTTACTTTTCTACCCCTATGACATTACACAATTAATTAATCCCCCTTTTCCACTAACTATAGCCTATGGGAATCACTTAGGCTGTTACGTCAATCTCCTAGAGAGATCATTTGGAAAGGTACATTACATTCGTCCCTTCTCGATATTGCTTGTCCTCAAGAAAATCCAATTTAGGATGCTGCAATATATGGTCACTTTCTCATGTGGCATATTCTATTGGTAAATATCTCCACCTGATGAGGTACTCTCAGATCACCCTATTACGCAGTATCCTCTCCCTACCTCCAAGACCTCCTCGGGAACCAATACTAACTACCTCTCCTCATCCAATGGGGGTAAATCGGTCAAAGAAGTGACCTGTTGTCCCAATGCCTTCTTGAGGCATGAAACATGAAACAAATTGTGAATTTTACTTCCCTCCGACAACTCCAAATAAAAATCCACCTCACCAATCCTTCAAACCACTTTGCAGGAGCCATACAATCAGGGATTAATATTTTCTGGACCACTTTTCTTTAGTGAAGACTATTTGTATGGATGTAATCTCAATAATACCAAGTCTCCCACTTCGAAAGTGCGCTCAACCCTATGCCTATACGCATAGATATTTTGTTGATTATGGGCCATCTGTAAATTTTCCTTGAGAGTCTTGAGGATGTATTGAATCTATTGAATCCAATCCTCATCTTTGGGAGCCCTGCTATTCCCAAAATCCATATCAACAATAAAGAATCATCATATCCATATAATGCTAGAAATCAGGTCATACCAATGGACATGTGGTAAGTGGTGTTATAACAATGTTTGCCCAAATGTAATCATCTGATCCATGCCTTTTTCTAACCAGACACATAGTTATGCAAATACCGCTAGAACCATTTGTTCACAGTCTCTATCTGGCCATCTGTCCGGGGGTGGTAACTAGTTCTAGGAGTCAACTCTGTGCCAACCAACCTAAAAGTCTCCTGCTGAAATGAACTAAGGAACCTGTTGTCCCTACCATTGACAATGTACTTCGACAATCCATGGATTTTGAATACTTCCCTGAACAACAACTCTGCTACGTGTGATTCCTTATATTATGAATATATGGAAAATAAATATGTAAATTTGGTCAATCGATCAACTACCACATATATGCAATCTATGCCATGTACTTTAGGAAAACTTGTGATGAAGTCCATGGATATGCTTTCCCACTTATGCTCTGGAATGGGTAATGATTGTAGTAATATTGTAGGATGGGTCTTCTCTAACTTGTTCTGCTGACAAGTCACACATTCCCTCACATGACTCAATACATCATCCTTCAGGCCCTTCCAAGTGAACCTATCTCTAATCTACTTTTAAGTTTTAAAGTACCCAGGATGGCCTACCATATGTGTGTCATGCATATCCGTCATAATATGTTCCTTCAGTGTAGACTCTGGGACTAAGTATATGTGGCCCTTGTAGTATATGATGTCATCCACCACCTTATACCTATCATCATGTACACTATGATCCATCAAATCACAAGCAAATTGTTTCTTTGAATATTCTACCAAGAGATGAGATTTCCAGTCAGCTAAAATCTTTGGAAGTGAACATATCTCCAGTTTCTTAAAGAGGGCATCGATAACTGCATTTTTCTTTCCTTTCACATACTCAATATCAAAGTCATACTCCTGCATTTTTCTAACCCACTTCTGTTTCCTTTCGTTCAAGTCCTTCTACCCCAGGAAGTATCTCAAGTTGTTGTGGTAGGTCTTAACCACAAATTTTCTACCTACTTAGTACCGTGTAAAATTCACCAAAGCATGCATGATGGCAAGCATTTCCTTATCATATATGGAGTAGAGTATTTTTGACTCTGAGATTTATACTCTCGTATGCTATCAGATGTTGTTTCTACATCAAAATTTATACTATCCCCTCACCCGATGCATCACACTCAAGCACAAAGGGCTAAGAAAAATCAGGAAGTGCTAAAACTGGGCAAGTGCTCATCACTTCCTCCATCCTGTCAAATGTCTTCTAGGCCTCATCGATCCACCTAAACACCCCTTTATTCATGATATCTGTGATTGGTGCAATCAATAGTGAGAACCCCTTTACAAACCACATGTAGTAGCTGCATATGCCAAATAATCCACACAAGTGTGAAAATTTCTTGGGTGGTGGCCAATCTAGTATGGCCTGGATCTTTTCCATATGCACCTGTACTCCCTCAACACTGAACACATGACCCAAGTATAGGATCTCTTTCATGCCAAAATCACACTTTGACTCCTTGGAATACAACAAATGATCCTTCATGATGCTTAGAATCTCATCTATATGTCCCAAATGCTCTTCCCATGTCCTTATATATATCAAAAGATCATCAAAGAATACCAACAAAAATTTCCTCTGCTGCTTTTTGAAGATGTCGTTCATGCAAGACTGAAAAATCGTTGGTGCGCTGGTCAACCAAAACGACATGAACGAAAAACTCATAATTTTCATAATGGCATCTGAAAGTAGTTTTGGGGTATCCTTCTCTCTAATCATGATCCAATGATACCTCGATCGAAGGTCAATCTTTGAAAAATACATTGCTCCATGCAACGCATCCATAAGCTCATCGATCCTAGGAATAGGGTATATTTTATTGATCATCTTCTTATACAAGGCTCTATAGTCAATGCACATCTACATCATGTCATGCTTCTTCTTCACCAACACTACATAAGAAGTGAATGGACTAGAGCTAGGCCTGATGTGTCCCATATCCAACAGTTCCTTAATTGCTTTCTTTATTTCATCCTTGGATTTATTTGGATGCTTGTAGGGAGTAGTGATCATAGGTTTCGATCCATACTCCAACTCAATGGTGTGCTCAAATCTCTTGTCCATCAGTCTTCCTAGAGGTATCTGTCCAAAAACCCGGTCATGCTTACTCAACAATGCCTGAATATCTACATGATGATTTTGTTGGCCCTGTGTATCCTCTTGAGTTGTAATCAAACACTCTACTACACATGCTACATATCCATGTCTGAAAATGGCCTCCATACTTTTGTTTGACACAATTTTTGGGCCACTTTTTGACATGCCCCTGAGATCAACCTTCTTGTTGTTTTCTGTGTTGAACTTCATCTCCATCACCTGATAATTCATTGTAATTTCCCCTAAGTATTGAAGCCACTAAACAACCAAAACTATATTGGTGTCCTCGAGATCAACCACATAAAAATAAATGGTCAAGGTATAGTTTCCCAATGTCACATCCAACCTCAGAATCTTCTTTGTGCATGTCATAGTAAATCCATCAGCCACTACCACACTAAATCTATCGAAGTCATCTATATCCATGTGTCTCCTGGCCACCAATGTCGCATCAATGATGTTGTGGGTTTCCCCACCATCAATCAAAGTTGTGACTCTTTGTCCCCAAAGTACTCCTCTGACTCTGAAGGTGTAAAATCTAGGAGTTCCTGATAGAGTAGCAATAGTCACACCCTTAGCCTCCTCACGAGGCTTCTCATCACTCAATCCTCCATGAACGTTTCTATGTTCTAGTGTAGTCTCCTCCTCTTCCTTGTCATAGTATCTGTGCACTTACCTTTTCCCATACACCTATCTCTAGGATCCAAAGGTTCTTCGTAACTAAAGCAAGGATTCTTTCTTATCAACTCATTACGAGTTGCCTCATCCAACTTCTCCTTACCGATCCCCTCTTTCTGAAAATCTTTCTTATCTTTTCCTTTCTGTGGGATGAAGAGTTTGGAGAAAAAAATTTCCTTCGGGATTGCATTCTCCATGTCATGTGTTCTGATGATGGCATCTTGTAGAGTCTCTGGTTCGAAATCCTTCACCCAACAATGTAGTGGCTTATAAAAACCCACTGTGAACAACATCACTAAACCCAACTAAGATATATCTACCACCATGATTGCAAGCCTCTGAAAGTTTGTGATGTAGGCATCCAGTGTCCTAACCTATTTGAGTTGTGCCAACTCCCTAAAATTTAATTATGGATCCTTCTTTTCAAATATCTCCATCAACTTCTGTGTGAAGTCTAGATAGGAGGTAATTATAGCTTGTCCCAGAGTGGCTAATCCATGATACTGCCACTCATGGGCCTCTCCTTCCATATGAAAGGTATTGAATTTAATCATGTATGCCTCTGACATGGTGTTAAGTTGGAAGTATGTGTCCAACTTATGTGCCCATGCTCTAGTTTAGCACTTTTTTGAACCATCAAAAGATGGAATGGTGAGATTCCCAACCTTTCTCACGAGATCAATGTTTTGTTGACCTCCCTTGGGTTTTTCCTATACTTGATATTGCAGTATTCCTGTAGTAACATGACCTCCTGAAAATCCTCACCAAGAGCTTGGTACTCACTCCAATAATCATCAAAGGTCTCAACCCGTCCTTGCTTCCCTTGATTCCCTTTTTGATGATTCCCAAGGAACTGAGGCATAAGAGGTCTAGGAATTGTTATATTGGTGGTCCTAGTGCCAACTTGTGTGGGAATGTGATTGTTTCTTCCTTCTACATGATTCTTATTGTTTCCATTGGAACCCCCTGCACCATTTTTACCCTTATGGTTTTTATTTCCATCAGTGAATCCCAACCCATTGTTGCCCCCATGGTTTTGGTTTTCTTGGTTATTGGTAACTAATTGAGTCAAGAGATGTGCCAGTTGTTGCTTCACACTAGCTAAACCTTCTAGGATCTGCAAGGCCATGTCCTCATTTTTGTCCCCCATGTCTCCTTCTTATTTTTCCTTTGGTTGGTTCTCTTCTACTTCTTCCTCTTCGTTAAATATGTTTTTTCCCCTCCCTTCCTTCTAATTCTTTAATTGATGTACCCATCATCTCCTTGCCTCATGAATTGATAAACTCCCTCAGGTTGGAAGGAACGAGGCTCTGATACCATTGTAAAATCCCCACTAATTGTTTTGGAATTTTATCTCATTTTTGTAGTGCAAACATTTCGCCAAACAGTTTTGGTGTTTTTGGATAGTTGCTAATGCATAAATATTAAAAAGTGTTTTGCAACTCCATTTTTTAATATATTTGATACTCAATAAATATAGGACAACCAAATAAAATGATAAATACCCGGTCCTACTATGATCCACGATGTAGTACCAATACATGAAGATTCAAAGACAAATACTGTATTAACTATTTGCAGTAGCCAACACACATTTAAATAGACAACAAACAAAATAATAACAAAAGGTAAATAACCTATTATATATTACTGTAGGAAATATTTACAAGTATTGAATGAATGAGGCTTTAAACAACTCCCAAATATGTTCACACTTCCAGTAGATAATACCCACAATAGGAAACTGCCTCCGTTGCAAGAGAAATGTGCCCAACAATTGAGAAGCCACCCCCACATGTCAACAAGTCGATCCACACTCCCAAAATAATCCACAAGAACAGAACATGACCTAACACGTATGGAGAAGAGGCCTAGATATGAGATGATCCATCCAACAAAGAGAAATACAATGTTCTAGCAAAGGATATGTCCCAACAACAATAGAACTCATCCTGGGTAAGTAAATTCGACCTCCAACATAATGAAGTGGCCAAAACTTATCCTCTCTACTCATAAAATCACCTTCCTCAATGAATAATTCACCCCCCAAGGGAAACTCGACCTCCAATCATAGAAAATGTTTCCCACAATCCCCAATATGCAACCTCAAGGTAACTCGACCTCCACAAGCCCCAAATCGACCTCTACAAAAAATAACTCAGCTACAAAAAGATGATATACTTAGACACAATGAAGCACAATGAATAAATCTAAATGATCTCTCCTCTCTGATCGGCTAGGGTAAATATTTTCACCACTGAACCTAATCCCAAAGTTCTCTATGGTTTTTCGTCCCAAGAGCCAAAGACACAAGATCTCTCGCAATTTCATTTTATAAAATAACCATTGCCTAATGAGATAGGGTGCCTTAATTTTCCTTTTATCTCTTCATTGACCCTTTTTGGACCCTTTTACCCTTTTAATAAATGAAATTGACTTTATAAACTTTAAGTCACTTAAATCACCCCTTCTTATTAATGACTCAATGCCACTTTTAAAAAATTACTTTTCTTCCCTTATGAAATTAAATAATTTATTAATCCTCCTTTTCCACTAACTATAGTCTACGGGAATCACTTAGGCTATTACGTCAATCTCCTAGAGATATCATTTGGAAATGGACATTACATTTTCATTGACTGGACATTCGATAACAATGTATTACTAAACTTGAAGAACAACAAATGTCCCTTGAGACAGACACCTTGCACATTATTCCGTTGTTGGATCCATATGAGGGTGATAGGTCCAATGAACTCGTGAATGAGGATGTGTAGAGTTACATCATAGAAAACATTATAACATCACAAGGTGCGGGGAGGATTATGTAAATCTATTAGCCGATGGAAAATTGAGCTGGAGAAGTGTTTTATCCTATGACACAGATTCAGAAGATGCTATCGACAGATGGAATAATAAGTTGTATGAGGTATCAACTTAGAGATGTGCATGAATCACCAAGGTAATGTGTTGTATTGGATCATAGTTATGTGACCTACCAATTTTTGATGGTAGAATCCTAGTAGAAACATTTCTAGCACAAATGGAAGAGTTGGTTCCTGAGACCCAAAGATTTTTTGCCATGGATGTAGTAATTAAAGGAACACATGTGCACTGGTGGGAAATGCACCATGTAGATCTATAGGAATGGGAACAAGTGGTGGAATGTATCAAGGTAAGATTCTAGCCCTTGATGTATTTTGAATTAATGAACTAGTACAAGGGTACTAAAAGGTGTTGAAGTTTTACTTATACAACTAGAAATTACGATTATTCTTTCATTATTACAATCATTTATCACATTAGCTGCATAAATAAGATCAATGAAAGAGAGACAGTCACAGAAACAATAGAGACATGCAAATTATCCTGGAAAACCCTCATGGGGGAGAAAACCCAACAAAAAATTCCTCAATATAGATATACCAAAGACCGAACAAAATATCCTCCTCTACTCCTTCACTAGGAAGAGTAGCGCACCAATTAACCAAGAGATACCAAGACATAGACCAAGAACCCTCCTTGACATCACACTTAGTTGCAGTAGCAGTTCCTCCAAGACTTGCACAATTCTTCATAGTTGTAGAGCTAGTGTGGTGAATGTGTATAAATGAGACACCATCCTCACATATAAATACAAGTGGTGAGGTGGTGCTAGGGTTGTGACTCTTCACTTGGTGGAGCCAAATTTTCCTAGAAGTGGCTAAAACCACTTTACAATTACTAGGGGCCGAATTTACAAATACCACCATACAAATACATGTTGACCAATCCATAAAAGTGGATTTGATATTATACAAGACTCGACTTGATCAATCCACAAAAGGGGATTTGATCTATATAATAATGACTCAAATATAAATAGAATATTCTTCAAAGTTACAAAAATTCAACACTCCCCCTTAATGAGAAGGGTATTCTACTGACAACATTAATAACAGATGACTGAAATCAATACATCATCAATAGGATGGGACATCGTCATCAACATCGGGAACACTGTTGGTCATATCTATAGGTCATCAAAAAATGTTCTCATCATCAAAATCAATAGAAATTGAACATCATCATCATCTGCAGTGCACAGTTGGAGTAATATCATCATCATCAACAACATGAAGATGGAACATCAACATCAACAAAACAAAGTTGGAATATTAACATCAACAACACGAAGCTGGAACATCAACATCAATATCACAAAGTTGGAACATCAACATATATATGTGGCAATAGGATGAGGCAGGTGCATAAACAACAACATATGTGGTACTATGATATACCGTCCTTACCGGACCTTCGAGATCTACCCAAGAATCATAAGATTCCATAGGATATAAAATCCTAATTGAGCTATCACGTGGTACTCTGACAGACCATCCTTACCGTACCTTCGGGATTTGCGTAGGAATCATAAGATTCCATAGGATATAAAATCCTAAATGAGCTACCACTATTGTCCACAACTGGCATATACATGCATAGGTACTCTGACAGACCATCCTTACTGTACCTTCGGGATATTCCTAGGGGTGATCGGTCCCCTAGGATATAAAATCCTAACTGAGCTAGATGCACTTGGTCAGGATACCATAGTATCATCAACATCACTCCCCCTTTCGAGGGAGGTCCTTTCAGACAACACCAAGATTGTCTTGAAAGTACTCAAACTTTAAAAGAGATAAAGGCTTAGTCAACACATATGAAACCTGCTCATATGTGCCAACATATTGGAGCTTTACAACTCCCTTCTACACCATGTCACGAATGTTGTGATACCGGATATCTATGTGCTTCGTCTTATCATGGAAAATTGGGTTCTCTATAATCTTTATGCAACTTTGGTTATCACAAAAGATCACGGTAGCATTCATCTCTAGGTCAAATAGACCTGTCAACAATTTCCAGAGCCATATGACTTCACAACTAGCGAAGCATGCTGCAATGTAATCTGCTTCTACTATACTGAGAGAAATATTGGATTGCTTCTTTCTTTGCCACAAATTTATGGCTGACCCCAAACTGAAATAACATCCTAAAGTGATTTTTTTGTCTGAAGCACTTCCAAACCAATATGAATCAATATAGTCATACAATATGAAGTCACAATCTCTAGTATAACAGAGTCCATAGTCCAACGTACCCTTAAGGTATCTCATCGCATGCTTTGCAACTACAATGTGAACACGCCTGGGCTCCACCAGATACTGACTCAAGGTGTTCATAGTAAATCACATATCTGGTCTAGTATTCGTTAGATACATCAATGAACTAATCATCTGTCTGTATAGAGTAACATCAACTATTTCTAACGAATTATCAACCAATAAATTCATATTCGTCTCCATAGGAGTGGACATGGATCTACAGTCCATCATGTCGAATCTCTTTAGAATTTACAAAACATACTTCCCTTAGTTAAGGAAGATATTCTTTGGGATTTTCCAAACTTCAATACCTAAGAAATAATGCATCGGGCCTAGGTTTTTCACCTCAAATTATGCAACAATCTTCCTTTTGCAATCTATGATGAGATTTTCTTCTCCTATCAAGAATAAGTCATCCACATATATAGCAATACAACTAGCTCATCATTCATAACCTTGAAGTAAATATTAGAATCAAATTTATTCTTGGTAAAGCCCAAGCTCATCAAAAAACTATCAATCCTGCCATACCAAGATCTTGGAGCCTACTTCAACTTGTAGTCATGAGTCTTCATGTCCTGTACTTCGAAACCAAATTTTCACATCACATTGTACCAACATGATATACTTGCTCAACTACAAATTAATCTTCACAATCATGTGCTAGTTCTATGTGCTTTCTAAAAATCACTATCTGTCTCACTTCCTGAGAGTATGTCCGCTTCTCTCTCTGCAATTGTTCCTCTGGGACTAGGAATTTGCACCTACAACTGCTCTAAAGATGAGAATGACTGCTCCATTCTCACTGTGGCTGCTGAACTCTGAGAATAACTCCTCTACTCCATCACGATGAAAAATTCATTTTCTCCCTCTGAATGTCATACTGCATCGACTTCTTTTAATGAATCATGTTTGTTCTATATATACTTTGTCCGATTACTAGAGAAAGTGTCTCATCATAGTATTCTCCCTCTTGTTGGGAAGAGGGAGAATACTATGGACACAAGTCAAGATTTTGTACATTTTTATATTGTTATCTGTAGCATGCTTGATATGTTAGATCAATATTAGAAGTCACCACTGACTTCCCTTTTGGTCTCAAGGAAAAACCCATATCCCAGTCCTTTTGACTAGGTTCCTCCTCTGTCACTGAAAAAAGGGAAGCTTCCCAAGAGATTTCACATCTCCTAGAAGTCTCTGAACCTACGATCTAGTCTTCTCAACTCATGGATTTTTTCTGTCGGTCCTCAAAGATGACCCTTTTTCCCATCCGATCCTATCTGAGATCAGGCTCATTCTGAGTCTCCATGCTCCCTCTGAAGCTTGACTCCCACTTAGTCTATATAATCTTCAAAGACATCTTCTCCCTTTGATTTGGCACATTAATGCTATATGGATTTGCATCCTGCAAAGTGACATGGGACCATGTTGGTCTCTTCCTGGTTACTGCATTGATTCTTGGTAGGCCCTTCTGGCTCTACTAACTCTTCCTAATGATCTGAAGAGTGATCAACTACACTAGAGAGATTTTTTCTTTGGAGCCTTTTGTTCCTCATGTTCTGTCTTCATATAAGATTTAGTGTATCTAACAAAAATAGCTTCTTCTTCTTCTTCTTCTTAGGTACATGGATGTATACGGTCATGTTTACACTTTGGATAGCCTGCTCCATGTATCATCTAATATCTTTCCTCTTGCAACCGTCACTATAGCTCCCTCAGGGTTATCACCCGTGATTTTCCAAGAACAAGAACAACAAGGGATAAACAAGAGACAATAATAATACTCTTTATAATAATAATAAAACAATAACGAGAGTAATCATCACAATATCTCTTTTAGAGCTATCACTTGTGACCTTCCTGAAACAAGGGTAAAAATTTAGAAATACAATAATAAGGAATGAGAGAAACACTCTTCTAGTGTTGTGATCAATCATTCCTCCATGGTAACCTGGAAACAAAAAAAGAAGTTTCTCGCAGAGGAGATGTTAGTTATATCTAGTAAATGATTACAATGAGCATTTATCTCAATAATTCTCACATGCTACCAAGTATTCAATAATAAATTTTCAAATATTGCTATCACAACTATAGTGTTTAGCAGTTATCAAACTTGATATGTGTAAATTTGAATCTTATCAATTTAATCAATCAAACCTGGAACCTAGAGTCTTGTCCTCAATAATGAGTGTTTCTTTTTTTTGAGTCTCCTTCACTCATGTTGACAAGTACTTTCTTCAACCTGTCCTCTGTACTAAGAAAATATGTTATCTTGATAGAAATATGAGTTAGGGGATAAAATCTATAATCTCAACTTTAATCAATCTAATACTTTGACTTTAATTTTTACCAATGGTTAGTATGATAACTTCAATAGATCAAAATGCGACCTGGATATTCATAAGATTACAATAATTCCATAATAAGTAGAGACATATAAAAGTAATCAAACCTAGGGTGCATAGTTCCTCTTAATGTCCTACATATGAGATCCCTCTGGATCTAAGAAAACATATCCTTTCTCCTGCAAACACCCTTTAAAATAATGATACAATTTAAACATATGTAGGTACATACCTTTGACAATATTGACAAGTAGTGGCACCATCCGACAACAACAGAAATAAATAACAAACCTTTAAAACTTCAAAGGTGCTTAAACTTGTAACTTAAAGTTAGCTGGATATTTTCTAGGGTAAGGCGCACTAGGACAATAAAAATTAGTTCCAACACTTCACAAAAACTTTCACTGCAACTGGTGTTGCAACTGACATGAAGGAATTGGCACTACAACTGCAACTGATATTGCAATTGCAACTTCAACTGGTACTGCAACTACAACTGGTACTGCAACTACAACTGCAAATTCAACTGCAATTGCAACTTAGGGTTTTATGAGGAAACCCTATTTTCTCAAACTTCAATTTTCAAAATTCTGATCTAGGGACTAGATGCACCCTCCTAGGGAGAGTTCCTAGGTGTGGTTACTTTCTCCAACGCCCTCCTCAAACAAGGAAAACTTCACACTTAGGGTTTATGCAGAAACCTTAATTCTGCAGTAGCTGCAATACTCAAAATTGGATTGTGAGTTTGTCTCTTTCAAACCCGCTTTGATACCATGTTGAAGTTTTACTTATACAACTAGAAATTACGGTTCTTATTTCATTATTACAATCATTTAGCACATTAGTTGTATAAATAAGATCACTGAAAGATATAAAATCACACAAACAATAGAGACACACAGATTATCCTGGGAAACCCTCATGGGGGATAAAACCCAACAAAAACTTCTTCAATATAGATAGACAAAATACTGAACATAAGATCCTCCTCTACTCTTTCACTAGGAAGAGTAGCACACCACTTAACCAAGAAATACCAAGACATGGACCAATAACCCTCCTTGACGTCACACTTAATTGTAGTAGAAATTCCTCCAAGACATGTGCACGTCTTCATAGCTGTAGAGCTAGTGTGGTGAGTGTGTACAAATGAGACACATCCTCACATATAAATACAAGTGGTGAGGTGGTGCTAGGGTTGTGACTCTTCACTTGGTGGAGCCGAATTTTCCTAGAAGTGGCTAAAACCACTTTACAATTACTAGGGACTGACTTTACAAATACCACCATACAAATACATGTTGACCAATCCAGAAAAGGGGATTTGATCTTATACAAGACCTGACTTGATCAATCCAGAAAAGGGGATTTGATCTATACAATAATGACTCAAATATAAGTAGAATATTCTTCGAAGTTACAATAATTCAACAAAATCGATGTCCATAACGTACCCAAGAACATTGTGCAGTAGGTGGCCTTGCGCCCCCTATGCCATTGGCACACTCTAAACCACTGGATAAGCTACATACATAATGGTTGGAACTACTCCATGGATTTTCCATTGGTCCAATTGGCATGATACAATCAACATGACTTGATGAAAAGCCATGGAAGGGGTTGGTAAACATAATTCGATTAAAGAAGCGTCATGGCCTATCAAGGTCAGATGCATTGTAACAACATATCCTGTGACGTGGAATGAAAGTGCACAATAGATAGGCACTATGCATGAGTAGAATATGACTTAGAGTAGAATAGAAGTAATAAATATATGGATTAAGCATGTTGACACAATAAAGCAGAACATGACAGGTCGTACTCAGAAACAAATTTCGAATATTCGGGGAATATTAAGGTTTAAATGTCCACATACAAACCAAAGGATGGAACATCTGGACATGACACTTGGTTACCTGGACATAGGAAGATACAATGGCATAGAGAAAGGTTGTTGGTGCTCACACAAGTGATGATCACATGGGGAATTGAAATTGATTATGGAAATAATTCCTCACGATGCGTAACATTTATGACAGGGAAAATTATTGTAGGTATTCATTAACAATGGAAACAAACCTCAATAGTGAACTCAACAGCTGGGTATTGTGGGGGGAAAGTTATCCATCGAGTATTTAACACCCATCGACACTACTCATGCTCATTATTTTCATAGAGTGAGAAGATTATTGAGCCAAGAGCCAAATATAGAACAACCCAGACACTTAGAATGTTACATTTTGGAGTAGAGATACCAAACAAAGAGGGGTATCACAAAAAACCATAGACACTAAGCAATCAATAGAGATAATGGATTCCCACAATAAAATCCAAGCACAAAAAAATTATATGTGACAAAAGACCAATTCATTCCCATGCTTGATCTACTACCCAATGTGAGTATTAGAGGCCCTCTATTAGGAATGGTTTTGAAACTAAAATATGATTACTTCAATATACATGATGAAGAGAAGTTTGCATAATTGGATTTACATGTCTATGTAGAGGCGAGTACACGACCAGATGGATGACAATGAATGGTCACCAAGGAATGGGAAAATCCTCTGAAGCAATCAGGGACAATGTCTACATTGGATTGCCCACATTTCAAGAACTTCCATTCCACCAACTAGTGTGTATGGTTCTTAGTCACCCACTTGCATGGCAGGGTCCTCTAGATCCATAATCCGTATCAAGTCGACACCAACATAGTGAGCCTAGTCTTGGGCTTCCCTACAGAAGGAGACAATCTAGCCAAAGTAATAACGACTAAGGATGTAGTGCATGAGGAAGTGTATCCTAAGTATGGTACACATAGCGGATCGAGAGGATTGGTGATCATAGGGATAAACAACCATAGAGACAGATTCACCATGCAATTACTTGTCTGTAAAATGTTGTGCAAGTATTGCAAGGATGAGTGCCCATTGGGGGTAGTCATCACTACAAATCATTGTGTTGAGAGAGTTAGGACATATTGGGAAAGATACTTATTGAATGAATTAATAACCGATTTCCTTGAAGCATAGGGTTTCAGTAGGGAGTTTCAGTACAGTTGGGTGTTACTACTTCTAGCCATGGTAGTATGGAAACCACCACTGATCCGCAATTATGACACATAAGCCTCATTGTGGTTCCCAACACAAAAATTCCTATAGCTACATAACACCAAGGATAGGACCATCCAAGTCAAGAATAACATTTCATTTGAGCTATGGTTTACCGAACTTAGCCAAGTGATTGACCTAGCACTACACATACCAAGTAACATCATGGATAGGTATGAATACTAGCTCCTATTTGGATGCTCTTTCCATAATTTGTTAATTTCCCATGCACATATCCAAAAGTTGAAATTGAGATGCTCCCTTTATACATCACAGAAGAGGACTTTCGATAGGTCGTTGCAAAGTGGCCACCCAAGTTGCAACCTACACAAAATGACGATATTGATAAATTGGATACTTGGATGAAGCGACGATAGGAGAAGAAAAGAGACGAGATATCCCAACAAAAAAATAAGGAATAGGTGTAAGAATAGTAACAGGATGCGATAACCCAACAAAAATGAAAAGGACCAGCCAAGAAGTAGATGCACACAGACGTAGCTAAGGGATCCAAAAAAGGGAAATGGATCAAGCGGAAGAAAACACAGGCCACTCCAACAAACACTCCACCTACAAATAAATAAAGTGCACCACTTGAAATAAATCCAAGCCCTAAGTTTAGTGAACAGGAGCGCACACCAACTTTGATGCAACAAAGAGGACATGTGTTCATCGAGGAGAATATCCCCCTACATTCCATCATGGACAGGTTGATACCTAATCAGAGTAGAAACAAGGTGTTGGAAAACAACACTCTAGCACAAGAGCCTAGGAAGACTTCCACCCTAGTCCTGAGCATCATCAAAGAGGTTCACACCGATTTATTGTGCAATAGATAATGAATAGTGTTAAGAATTATACTTCCACACTAAACCTATTAAAAGAGAGGAAGACAAAATTAAACTAGAAAATAAATGACAAACCAATCACATAGTACACCGAGATTTTACCCTAGAAACCCAAACGGGAAAACCAACATTCTTTGAGCATCTTTCTCTCTTGTTGTCTTATTCATTCAAAATAAAAGGTTGTTGGATTACTAAGAGGGGGGGTTGAATCAATGATAGAGAATTTTATTCATTTTTAACCACAAAATGCAAGTGTTATATCAATGTAGCATTATCATCCAATAGTTGCAGAGTAAATAAACAATGAACAAATGAGGAATCATACAAATACACAGTACACCAGTGTTTTTATGTGGAAACCCAAAGTGGGAGAAAACCACTAAATGCCTTTTCTTATATGTCTTTAAGAATTGCATTCATTGGAAGCACCAACTTCCTTTGTTTTCCAGTTGCAACTGGAAGGAGGCTCCAACCCCCTAGTTTCTCAGGCTACAATCTGAGGGAAACTCCAACTCCCCAATTCTATGGATACAACCAGAAGGAGGCTACAACCCCCTATCTTCTTCGGCTACAATTGGAAGGTGGCTACAACCAACTGTCCTTGCCCCATCCAACCGCCCTGAAATATAAGTATAATGATGGAACCATTGTCACAATATCACTGTGAGATATACTGTTGTAAACCTATACCAATCAACCTGCACCAAACAATCTGTAACAACGTGTACCAATAACCTGTGCCAATATGTACCATACATCAACTAGTACCATAAACAAGTGCGTTAACCATGCACGGAATTGTACCTCAACCTATACCATCAACGAGTGCATCAACCATGCACCAAATATGTACCAATCATGCATCAAATACACATAAACTATGACTCATCAAGATGTACCAACATCATCAACTATACACCTCATGTATGTGTCAACTCATCAACTACTTGTCTCAACCATGTACCCAACATGTACCTTAACCAAAAACCCTAATCAATTTCATCATCCAAATCTAATTTGTAACTTTGTAATAGACCTAGTGTATATGATCACATACCTGCAAACCTTCCTTAACTTTAACAACAAGAGACTAGCATTTTCATTAAATTTTACTTTAGTCTCACATGACTGTTTTTGGATTAGTCAACAAGCCTAACTTGCAATAATCATAACTATGTACTTGTAATGAATAAAGGTCTAAAAATAGTACACAATGTTCTTCAGTGTCTTGTCTGCAATTTCTCCATGTTTCACTACTTGGAACCTCTCAGAAAAGGAGTTATAGAAAAAATGACATACCTTGTTGAATTCTGGCTTATTCTAGAGAGATAACTTGTAGAGCACACCCTGCATGGAATATTTGTTGTATGGATCTGAAAACGGGACACAAATTACTGCAGATTGTACTCTAACAAATACATTTGGTATTACTGAATTTGTATCTGTTATGAACAAGTTATGACATTTTTACCTGAAACACTTGTTTTACATTAGTTTCAGGACTAGCCACAAACCCTATTTTCCACAGAGTGTAACTTCAAAAATACAACGACCCACAAGCTGAAATTTCTATCACAATTACTTGGATATGTTTCCTCAATGACCTCCATATTTCTCGGTCTGAATCATTCTAGAAAAAACGTTATTGCAAAAATGGTGAGATGACCTATAAATAACATACCTTAGAAAGCATCATCAAAATAATTTATTCTCCCTTGAATATCGGCCTTCTTTACTTCATTTTCCCTCTGAAATTTTCCTTAGATATCCTTTGGTTACCTTAGTCACTTGTAGATGTTCAATATGCTCAAGTGTAATTAAAATGAGAGACCCTTTCCTCTTATTTATACTTTTATGTAGCTTCCTCAAGGGGTTACTTTCTAATTATCTTAAACCACTTTCCTTATTTTAGGGCTAACCCACTTCTAACCACTTTTCCACTTAGTAATTTCTCCATTAACTTTGTTGTTTAAATAATTTATTTTGTATCCACTTTGACTTATAGTACACTCATCACTTTACTTTATTATTTAAATAATTTCTTCTTTGCAACCACTTTGACTACTTTGACCTTTTGGGGATTCTAGATGACTCATGAGGGTTCTCAAACTTCACATGACCATAACTCTCTAACCATGAGGAGTTATGTGATGCTCCACATACCAACGAAAATGGCATGACATGTACTATCCATGTAGAATAGTATTACCTTCAATTATATCAAACTCATACCATTATCCATCAAACAAACTTGGGTCCATTACCCATACCTTTGTGCTACTAGAATCTACTATCGGACTTTGTTCAAGGGTTGACATCAATGAAAACCAACCCAATTAATCAACAATCTCCCCCTTTTGATTGATGACAACACTTTGATGCAATACTAAAGTCAATCACTCATGCTCCCCCTTTGAGCATCGCTCCTCTTAGAATCGTACCTCTGTGTTGTTTCTCCAAGCATTTACCTTTGCATATGATAAATCTCTCCCCCTTTTTCATCAATGGAAAAGGTATCTTTCCATTCGAGGCTTCTCCCCCTAACTGAACTGTCCTTAGGGATACTCCCCCTGACTGAAATCTTCCTGAAACTGATCTCTCAACCTAAATTTTCCTCTTTATGGTGATTCCTCGCGTAAATCTAAGACATATAAGATAAGCATTCAATTTTGGAGTAGAAATTACTACGAGTCTCTGGCGAAAATACTCAAAGGATTCCCTTCGAAGCAGTTTTGTAAATATGTCTGCCACTTGTTCTTTTGTGCCCACATATTCAACTCTGATGTTTTTCTCTACAACCTGTTCCCATAGAAAGTGATATTTTATTGTAATGTGATTCGTCTTGGAGTGCATCACTGGGTTCTTTGAGATATTGATGGCTCTTGTATTATCACAATAGATTGGAATGGGCTCATCATACTCAACTTGTATATCTGTCAAAGTTTTTTTCATCCATAGAACCTGTGTACAACATCCTAATGCTGCAATATACTCTGCTTCAGCAGTAGATAAAGATATTGATGATTGTTTCTTTCTTAGCCAAGATACTAAAAACTCACCCAAGTAGAACGTTGCTCCACTGGTGCTTCGTCGGTCATCAATGAAACCTTCCCAATCTGCATCTCTGTAGGAAATAAGTGATAGATCATTTCCTTTTGGATACCATAATCCAAACTCTTATGTTCCTTTGAGATATACGAAAATCCTCTTCATTGCTAAGAAATGTGATTCCTTTGGTGTTGCTTGAAATCGTGCCACTTGTCCAACTGCCTGCATTACATCTGGTTGGGATGTTGTCACATATAGTAAGCTACCAATCATCAACCTATATTTCTTCTAGTTTGTAGACTTTGAATCATCATCTTTGCTCAACTTGCAACTGGTTTGCATAGGAGTGGTAACTGGTTTGCAATCTTCCATTCCAATCCTCTTTAGCATTTCTCTGATATACTTAGTTTGAGAAATAAAAATTCCTTGGTTTCTTTGATGTATATGAAGACCCAGAAAGAAGGATAGTTCTCCGAGTAATGACATTTCAAATTCATTCTTCATATCCTTTGCAAATTTCTGGCTTAACCTATTATCAGTACTTCCAAAAATAATATCATCAACATAAACTTCAATTAATAAAATACCATCTTCAGTTACCTTGATGTAGAGGTTATTGTCTGCACTTCCTTTTCTGAACCCTGCTTGTTGTAGATATTCATCTAGTCTAGATTACCATGCTCTAGGAGCTTGTTTTAGACCATACAAGGCCCTCTTCAATTTACACAAATAATTTTCGTTCTATGACAATTGATATCCTTCTAGTTGTTCAACGCAGACTTCTTGTTCAAGTTCCCCGTTCAGAAAATATGATTTCACGTCCATATGATACACTTTAATATTCTTGGAGCATGCATAATCTAAGAGCAATCAAATTTCTTCCATTCTGTCAACTGGGGAAAATGTCTCTTCAAAGTTGATTCCTTCAACCTGTGCATATCCTTTACATACCAATATAGCTTTGTTACTTGTAACATGTCCATCTTCATTCAATTTATTTTTGAAAACCCACTTTGTGCCAATCACATTCTTATTCTTTGGTCTTGGAACCAATTCCCAAGTTTCATTCTTCTCTATTTGATCCAATTCTTCATCCATGGCCTTATTCCATAATTCATCCTTGTTGGCCTCTTCAAAACTATTTGGTTCAATCATAGATAAGAGTGATAGGTGCATTTGTTCTGGTGAACAGATTCTTCTTCTAGTCTCAACTATTGCATCTTTGTTTCCGATAATCTGATCTGAAGGATGATTCTTCATTCTTCTTTTCTAGCAACCTAGAGTGCTTCTCTTCATTCTCTATGAATGATGTGGATGTTTCTGCCTCTTCAACATTCTTGTTGATCTTGATGATTTTACTTCTCAATGTGACAACTTATTCTTCAAGCTTCTCAACCTCTTCTTCTTTCTTCATTATCTGAGACTTTCTGACTTCTTCTATTCTTTTCGCTTCTTCAAGATGGATTTTTAATGTGATTATTTATTCTTCAAGTCCTTTCTCTTCTTGACCAAACTCTGCCTCAAGCTAGTTTAGATCGTTAGTTCTTTCCTTAAGACGATTTGTCAATATCTTCTCTCTCATTTCTGCTTCCTTATGTTCTTCTATGTTGGCTTCCAAATACTGATTTTGATATTCAATATTTTCTTCGATATTTCTGGCTTCTTCTAGATGAGTTCTTAAGTTCTCGATGACCTATTGGGCTTCTTAAAAAATGTGAACACTTTCCTTTTGTTTCATCAATTCTTTCTTGAGTGACTTGTTTTCTTCTCTTTCTTTTCTTAGTTCATCTAAATCTCTAATCAATTCTTCCTCATAATTGTCTTCTTTTTCAATTAGTTTTTCTGACTCATTTCCTTCATGGAATTCTATTTCAAGATGTCTATGTTTTTCACAATTAAAGAAGAACAACATACCTCTGTTGATTATCTACTCTTCATCTTCTGAATCTGTTTGACGTGGTGAACATATTTCTTCTTGATTTGTACCTGCATCTTCTTTGCATTTTCTGAATTTGCGATGGGTGAAGAATATATGTCATGTAACTTATCCCAAAGTTCTTTGGATGATGAACATTTACCAACCTTTTCTCTTACCAGATTAGGTAATCCTTCCCAGATGAAATCCATTGCTATTTTGTTATTCTTCTTCAATTCCTTATTGGCTACAATCTTTTCCCTTTTTGAGCTATCATATCCTATAACGATTGATAGCCAAATATAATACCCCTGTTCTTGTAAAAATACTTTCATCCTTGCACAACCAGAAGGTGTCTACAACCACTTGTCCTTACCCCGTCCAACCACCCTGAAATATAAGTAGAATGATGGAACCACTGTCACACTATCACTGTGAGATATACTGTTGTAAACCTGTAACAAAAAACCTGCACCAAAAAACCTGTAACAACATGTACCAATAACTTGTGCCAACATGTACCATACATCAACCTGTACCTCAACTTGTACCATAAACAAGTGCATCAACCATGCACCAATCTGTACCTCAACCCGTACCATCAACGAGTGCATCAACCATGCATGCACCAAATATGTACCAATCATGCATCAAATACACATAAACTATGACTCATCAAGATGTACCAACATCATCAACTATACACCTCATGTATGTACCAACTCATCAACTACTTGTCTCAACCATGTACCCAACATGTACCTCAACCAAAATCTATCATCAATTTCATCATCCAAATCTAATTTGTAACCCTGTAATATACTTGGTGTATATGATCACATACCCGCAAACCTTCCTTAACTTTAACAACAAGAGACTAGCATTTTCATCAAATTTTATTGGCTATTTTTGGATTAGTCAACAACCATAACTTGCAATAATCATAACTATGTACCTTTAATGAATAAAGGTCTAAAAATAGTACACAATTTTCTTCAATGTATTTTCTACAATTTCTCTAGGTTTCACTACTTGGAACCTGTCAAAAAAGGAGTTACATAAAAAAATGACATACCTTGTTGAATTCTAGCTTATTCTAGAGAGCGGACTTGTAGAGTGTGCCCCACATGGAATATTTTTTGTATGGATATGAAAATGAGAAAAAACATACTACAGACTATACTTTGACCAATAAATTTGGCCTTACTTAATTTGGATTTGTTATGAAGAAGTTATTCCGTTTTTACCCGAAACACCTGTTTTAGACTACTTTCAAGACTAGCCACAAACCCTATTTTCCACGGAGTGTAACTCCAAAAATACAACAACCCAAAAGATGAAATTTGTATCACAACTACTTGGATATGTTTCCTCAATGACCTACAAATTTTGCGGTCTGAATTATTCTATAAAAAAATTATTACGAAAATGGTGAGATGACCTGTAAATAACATACCTTAGAAAGCATCATCAAAATAATTTATCCTCCCTTGAATTTTGGCCTTCTTTACTTCACCTTCCCTCTGAAATTATCCTTAGATATCATTTGGTTACCTCAGTCACTTGTAGATATTCAATATGCTCAAGTGTAATTAAAATGAGAGACCCTTGCCTCTTATTTATACTTTTGTGTAGCTTCCTCAAGGGGTTACCTTTTAATCATCTTAAACCACATTCCTTATTTTAGGGCTAACCCACTTCTAACCACTTGTCCACTTAGTAAGTTCTCCAATAACTTTATTATTTAAATAATTTCTTTTGTATCCACTTTGAATTATATTACACTCATCACTTCACTTTATTATTTAAATAATTTCTTCTTTGCAACCACTTTGACTACTTTGACCTTTTGGGGCTTCTAGATGACTCATGAGGGTTTTACAACTTCACATGGCCATAACTCTCTAACCATGAGGAGTTATGTGACGTTCCACATACCATCGGAAATGGCATGACATGTACTATCCATCTAGAATATTCTTACCTTCAAATATATCAAAACTCATACCATTATCCATCAAACAAACTCGGGTCCATTACCCATACCTTTGTGCTACTGGACTTTCTTCAAGGGTTGACATAAATGAAAACAAATCCATTTAATCAACAAAGGTTACATACGTAACCTTGGTATACACCTAAGATACAATTGACATCATACCCTCTTACTTTACAAAAGAACAACCTTGTAGTCAATTTGAATTGCATCTACATGACCAACAACCTCTAACAAATTTATCTAAAGATTGATTCACTCACTAACTTAATATGATTGCAATACACCCTTATTTAAAGGATTTATTGTAGGAAAAACTCTATAGAAAGGAACCCAAGGATTTATTGCAATACACGCATATCGTTGTCTACAAATCTTGCAAATCTCAAGATTCTCTTACAATCAATCCACAATCAGATTACCATTCAAACTACATTTCGTATTCAGGAAGTTGACGCATGACCTCCTATCGACCGATTATCGGTTGAACTCTCAACTTGTTGTTGATCACTTCAAATTCAATTTTCCTGGTTTCCTTATTCTCCTAGTTGATCCACCTCGACTAGAATTTCACTGCAAAGAATATAACAACCCAACAAACATAACATCATTGCAAAAATTGGATGAACTCTGCCATCAATTGGAGCCTGCTCCAACAACCAAGTCCGCCCCTCAAGAAAATTGGATGATAGAAAACATGTCTAATGATACATCTCCACACAATAGTACCTATAGGAGAGTGTTTTGTTTTAATCCATTGGATGTCAAAATTGTTGAACCATATGCTACCGTAGAGCCTCACCCATTACCATATTATTACATTGGTGCATGTTCCTTTGCAGGACTTGCAAACCTATATGACCGAGATAATAAATGAACTAGGGAATAAACACCATGTACTCAACCAATCCTCTGCCAAACTACATGAGAAGCACAACCAAGAAATTGTTACACATAGGGACACCCAAGACAAGTAGAACTAGGAGATCGTGGCCCACAAAGAGATCGAAGTTGTGCACAATAAGATTAAAGCATGCCATGAAGCAGAAATCACTGCCACAAGGAATTGTTCAACACAATCGACGAAGTTTATGTGCAAGTTCTGAGTAAAGTTGCAGACATTCCAGACCTCCCTGCACCACAGAAACTCAACAAAGTAAAGGAGAGAGTCCAAGACCTACAAAAACATAACTTAGAACTTCAAGAGAAGCTAAAGGGAAATCCCCACTTAGAGGAAGGGGGGTTGCAACAATAAATTGATTTCACAGAGGAGTCACTAAAATAGGGACATGAGAGCATAACATACTTCTCAGGGGTGGTCGAATATAGCTTCAAACATTGGAAGAACCTCCGAGATTCCCCTAAAACCAAGACGATTGATGATGAGATCCATGCAACCAAGGTATAGATAGGAGGCCATGAAAAAAATTTCCAACCAACTTCGAGAGATTGCATCTGGCTGCATAGAACAACAAAAGTTTTAAGGTATTATACTTGACACATTCAAGAAGGCTCAGTTGCACCACTACAAACAGGGAGATGCACAAGAAAAAACAACACCAATCATACAATTAGGGGAGTAGATCAAACCTGGCATGAAGACAATCACACCAGGTGATGTCGAGGATTTTTGCACCAAGATAAATACCTTGGCACATATTTTTGATGAGATCGATGGTGAATTCAAAGAATTCATTGTAGACCTCATTAAGACAATGCCATCAACCTCCTCTCTCATCCCTTAATCAACTTCATTGGCTCGAGGATGAACCAACTAATAGTGTTGGGGGCATGTTGTCACCTAAGGTTTGACAAAGGATGCACGCGTGCCACAAGTCAACACTATGTGCGTGCTTAAAAATATGCATTGGGTGGCGCCAAGTTTCAATGTTTGCGCCAACCAAAGATTTACTGCACGCACCAACCCATTTTTAACTCTGCGTAAGGAATTAAAGAGATCACATGTTGTCCAGATCCGAAAAGATCTTAAGTAATCATTGTAACTATTTTTGTAACACCCCAACTAGTCATGGTTGAGGTTGTGGATGAGCTGGCAAGTTTGTTATAATTTCCACGCTTTGTGGAAGATATGGGGATGCATGCAAATATGTAAGGGTTGGGTTTTTATTCACTGGAAGTGATTAAGTAGTATGATAATGTGTAAGTTCTAGAGAAGCTAGAGCTCCATTTTTGTTTTGTATCAGTTCAAATATTTACATATATTGTGTGCGTGAATATGATAGAGAGAGTAGATCTAAGTGCATGGCTCGTCTTTATTTTGACTGTTAATGCATCTTGAGCAGGATTTAACCTCTGTGTATGAAAATGTATATGAATGCCTTTGAGTTTAACAAATAAATTTTGAAGCACATTTATCTCTACATCTTATGAGTTATGGTCTGAATGTATACATGTTTTATATTATTCTGTGCAGTAAGTTTGTGGTAGTTATGAATTCCAGAATGACTAGTTGACGAAGGTTTCCTGTATGTTTTATTTCTTCATACCCTACACAAGAATAATGGTCTCTTTCATTCTCATGGCGTCTTGGGTGAGATTGTCTTTAGTCCTTGAAGATTGAATATGTCGATTCCTATGGGGTTTTGATTAGTAAAGCCTAACGAACCCTGGGAACCCCCTGATTGAGCCAACATGGTGAAAAGGCAAGGTGGACATACAAGCTTATCATGAGTAATTTCCATGTGGGAGATTGTTATGGAGTGTGCTAATTACTCCTCAACAATGGTTGACATTAATGATGAAAGTTTTTAGTTGGCATGCATATTAATGTTGTAACAACCCATTATGGGTGTTAGTTATTATACTTTGTTATGTTAGGTAAGGATAATTATTATCTCATTTAGGTTTACTTCTTTATACTCATTCCCTTTGGCATTTTATTACACAAAGAGGTGTTTTCCAGAGCCCAAGTAGATATGTTATGTTTGTAACACTTACATTACACATGTCAAGTAATTTATTTTAAATATAATAAAAAAATGAAATTATTTTCAAGAGAAATTAATAGATCTTGGTTGTGCCAACTTGATATAGGTCTATTGAGTGATTAAGTTCCTTTTATCAAGTTCTTACATATCACCATAATATGATTAATAAGGGTTTTGGAAGATGGATAGATGGTCTTCAATGTCCACATTGCACACAAATGGATTGTCCTCCATTCAAATATCCTTCAAGGTCTTCACCTTAGAAGGGAATATCACCTAGGATGTGCAAATCCTGCATATATATAGTTTGGTATGGATTTATTTAAAAACAGAATTATGCTTAACAAAGAAAAATCATGCAACAATAGAGTGGATTGAAGATCTATGTCTTTCCACAATCGATTCAAGGTACACGACTGACGAGGTGATAATTTAGTGTACAAGGAAGGTGACAAATTAATGTTTGAATCAATACCTACTTTGAATTAACATTTTTTCGTAGACTTTTTATCATTAAATTTAACTAGAAAATTGTAAATTAATGTGAAATATATAATAGGTTGATGAAAAATTAACAATACATTTCGTCCTGGAGTATGACCTAAAACTACTCTTGATTGTGGAAGAGATCATGTTCCTTGGTTATAAGGAAACAAGGTAATGGCCCAAGACCCAAAGACATCTTGTATGAGTGGAAATCTACCCCCTTATAGAAAATTATTGAGTTAATTCAGGTGGCTAAGTTTCATTTGCACAAGACGATGTTATTGCACGTCAGGGTTTTGAGATTGTATCATGAAAAGCTAAGACGATAACCCTAAATATTTAAAATCTAACATTTTAAATAGCATGCTAAGATTTGAACTTATAAAAAATGAGAATGAAATGCTCCTTAGCGAGAAATCTACTTTTACAATGATAAAGATGATGCTCCCGTGATAAAATTCTAAATGTTCATGAAATTCTATGATCACCCACAATTTCTTATTATGTGAATTTCCTCAAGAATGCCATCTTGTTATGGATAATATATAGCTACTCCAATATCACTAGGATGTATATATCCACATAGAGAAACAAGTAAAAAAAAATAGTCACAAACATAAACAGTTCTCCCATATCACTATGGGATTGGCATATAAATGTTTATAGATGGATGATGAGTACAATAAAATTATATGTCATCATCATTTATATTTATATGATGATGACATATAAATGTATTGGAGAATATGATAGGTTTGAAATTAAGTAACTAGAAGCTAACCATGCACTTGAAGCTAACCATGTTCTTGAAAAGTAGGTTAAATATTTTAATAAAAATCTCTTCTTTTGTTATAAGTTTGGTCTTAGGATGATTTTTTTATTTAAGCAATCTCCTCGATGGATACGTTTATTTAAGGAAGATTACACACTACTTATAATATATTTTAGTGATAATATTAATATTTAAAAAAAAATATTTAAGAAAAAAACTAAAAATATATATATTAAAATTTAATTGAAAATTTTAAAAAATATAAATTCATATAAATGAAACATACTCATAAAGCTTTTTTTTTTCGAATTTATGACTTTAGTGTGAGTGTGGAAAAGAGTAAAGGAAAAAACAAATGATACAATTTGTGCAAAATATACTACTCTATTTATTGTGTATGCATACGTACTACATGACTACACTTCCATTATCTTTGTGATATTCATTATGTTTTTTTTACATATTGTCATGTGATAGTGTATTCTCTTTATCATTTAAAAATGGTGTGTTCTTTGAACTCTTCTTTGTTAGAAGATGGGATTGAATGGTGTGTTCTTTGAATTCGTCTTTGTTAGAAGATGGCATTGAAATTATTGTTTTAGTGCTAAGAACTTCAAGTTCAGTGAAAAAAATGCATGGTAATTGAATTTCAATATGATTCAAATTAGTAAGTAATGATTCAAATTAGTAAGTTTTTTAAGGGTAAATTTCATATTTATCTTATGAATCTATATTATGGATTCATCATCTCAACATTATGTTGTTGAGTGTTAAAAATGATTCATTTTAATTTTAGATATGTAAAATCTTGGATATGTAAAGTGATGTTAAGAGGGATTGAATTCACGTGAACAATTTATTATTTTTTATTTTTTATAGAGATTTGAATTTTGTCATATATCATATTCACTAATTTATAGACACAAAACTCCATAAATCTACATTTGTTTATGAAATTATATTTGTCTATCTATTATTCCAAACCAACCATAAACATTGAACTTGATGTAGGAGGTATGGAAGTCAAATCTATGAGACTTTTTATACATCAACAATGGGTGTAGTAAAATCCCAACAGGATTACAGAACAAAATAAGTTATCATCTTCATTGTTTGTGGCCACAGATTCTTGAAAAACAACGGAATTACGGTAGTGGGAGGAGGGTTTCCATGCTTTTAAGGTTGATGATGCAATTCGCTGCCATATCTGGCATGTAGTGGTGTTCAAAACATTGTTTCGCCAATTTTTTGGACTTTGCATTACAGCTTTACAACCTTAAATACCATCTTTCTATCCTAGATAATGGAAGCCTATAGTTTGGGTAAAATTTGTGCTATTTTATGAGGTTTGAAGGCAAGGGACATGATAATGAAAGAAATTTTGAGGAAAGGAAATAAATTTTTTTTTTGTTTGCCTAAGAATTTGAAGCCATGAACTTAAAAATGTTACAGGAAGTCTCACTACATTTTGTGTCTTTTTTTCTTCCATTTTCTATAGTTCACAGGAAGGATGTTTTTTTGAATAATTAAAGTGGGATGTTTTTTTGAATAATTAAAGTGTGGATTCAACAATTAAACTCTAAAATATTAAAAAAAATACCTAGAAAAAGAAGAATTGTAGTGTTGACAAGATTGAGGAAGGGATTTAGGCTGAGGAAGTCCAGTGCTATTATATTTATGCTCATCTACGAGAGAAATGTACTTTTACAATGATAAGGACGATGCTCACATGATCGAGTTCTAAATGTTCATAAAAGTCCATGGTCACCACAATGTCTTATTGTGTGAATTCTCTCAAAAATTCCATCTTGTTGTCGATAATATCTAGCCACTCCAATACCACTAAGATGTATATACCCACATAGAAAAACAAAAAAAATAAGTCACAAATATGAAAATTTCTCCCATATCACTATGTGATTGACATATAAATGTTTATAAATGAATGATGAGTACAATAAAATAAAATGTATTGAGAATATGATAGTTTTGAAATTAAGTAACTAGAATCTAACCGTGTGCTTCCATTTACTTAATTTCAAACCTATTTCTTCAAAAGTGGGTTAAAAATTTTAATAAAAAATTATATGGAAGTAATTGGAAGCCAACCATATTCTTTGAAAAATGAGTTGAATATTTTAACAAAAATATATTCTTTTGTTATAAGTTTGGTCTTAAGATGTGTTTTTATTTAAGCAATCTCCCTTGTGAATACTTTTAGTTGTGAATAATTTTATTTAAGGAAGGTTGTACACTACTTACATTATATTTTATATTTTAGTGATAATATTAATACCACTTTTTACATTATATTTTATATTTTAGTGATAATATTAATACCATTTCTTACATTATATTTTAGTGATAATATTAATATTTTAAAAAAAATATAGAAGGAAATATATATATATATTGTAAGTTAGAAGATATATTAGATTTTGTTAAGGAGTAAAAATTACAGATGTTGTGATATCTCATGAGGTTGCGGTAGTATCGCCTTGGTGGGAAACCAATGTTGCTACATGGTCGTTAAGGTTTCAAGTGTCCATGCAGAATTCAAAAAACTGTAAAGAGATTAAACTGTATAGTCCTAGATCTAGGATGCCACACACGGGGAAAATCCTGTAAGCTAAACTGTCCATGCAGAAATCAAAAAATTGAAAGGAGAAAAAACTGTATAATCCTAGAGCTAAGAAGCCACGCAGGGTGAGAACCTTGTAAATTAGACTGTTTGGAGACATAAAAAACTTGAGAAACTTGAGCAGGTTGAAATTCTCTGGAGCTGGGGTCGGGCCTTCGCTCGTTCCTTTGGGCCTACACAATGTCCTTACCCAGAGTTCCTCTGTCCGGGATAGTTTGTCGAAGATCCCGTAGAAGAGACATCAGAAGATCCTCACGACGAAACCAATCATCTTCCCTGTTCTACAACTCTTTAATGGCGCCCTTGACGTACAGAATTGAGTTCTTGATGAAATCCAAAGAGTCCTTCAAAGGTTCCAACCCAGGGCACTGGGAGCAAGCAATTGGGGGCGGAGGGGGTGGAGGAAAATCAAAGGACGAAGAGGGGGAGGCGGGAGAGGGTAAAGGGGAGGACGAAGAAGATATAGGGATGGTTGTTCTGGGGGGAGCGGAGGGTGGAGGAGGGCGAGGTGGAGGCTGGTAGGGAGGTGGTGGCTCAGGGCTGATCTTTGGAGTGAAGCCCGGAGAATTTCCATCGCTATCGAACCACTCAAATCTACAAGCATACGGAGAAGACATGGGAGGCAATCCTGGTGTAGTGGCACATTCAAGAGGGTGTTCCGGATAGGTGGCACGAGTTGAGGCATGGGGGTGCTCCGGAGTGGAGGCATGAGCAGGGTCTTGAGGAAAGATTTGAGGATTTTTCTTGCCACGACCCCTCGAGCCTCTGCCTTTCTCTCCGTACCAGGTCGATCCCCACTTAGACTTACCCTGAAGGCGAGGCATCAGGAGTTAAACAGAGAACCAGAGATGGAGCTCAAGGCAACGATTGAGCGAAGGAGAGAGTTCGATCCAGAACCCCAAAAAAATGCAAAATGGAGGATGAGTGATAGGCGCGGGAGGCTGAGAGCACAAAAGACGGTGGAATGAAGGAGAAAGTTTGAACTAGAGCCAAAGAAAAATGCAGACTGGTGGAAGAGGGTGAGATGTGCGAGGCCGAGAGCTCAAATGAGCCATGGATTCCCTTAGCTCGAGCAAAAAACCATTGATCCAGGCAAGGTGATGGGACTGGGCCTGTATCCAGCCCATAGCATTTACCGTCCCTGCGAGCTAGAGCTCCATGGCATTAAACTGAACTTAGTGAAAATGAATGCATGCATGCATCAGACGAGGTTTTAAATGCATGAAGTAAAGGCTGAGGTGAGTGCGGTCTGAGTTGGCATGTTATGGCGTGGGTTGTGGCCAAATGTCCGCTTGACTCTCCATCCACTCGTCGGTTCCAATGAGTCCCCGTCCAAGAGAAACAATTATTATTATTATTATATATTAAATTTGATTAAAAATATTGAAAAAATTAAAAGATAAATATATTTTTATTTTAAAATAAAATAATATTTTATCAAATATATAATATAAATTTATATAAAACATATCACATAAATAAAAAAAATGTTAAAATAATAAAGAAACAAAGTTCTTTTTGTTAAGTCAAACATGCTCATATTATATATATATATAATTTTTTCCATATTTTTAATCAAATTTAATATATAATAATAATATTTGATAAAATAATAAATTTATATAAAAGATATCACATAAATAAAAAAATAAAGAAACAAAGTGCTTTTTGTTAACAAGGTGAAACATTCTCTCTCATATATATATATATATATATATATATATATATATATATATATGTGGAAAAGAGTAAAGGCAAAAACAAATGACACAAAATATTCCTACACTTTATTTATTTATTTTTAATCTAGATGATTACACTTGAAATATCTTTGTGATATTCATTATACTTTTTTGCATACTATCATGATAGTGTGTTCTCTTTATCATTTAAAAATGGTGCGTTTTTTGAACTCCTCTTTCTTAGAAGATGGGATTGCAATTTCTTTTTAATATCTTTGTGATATTCATTATACTTTTTCGCATACTATCATGTGACACTGTGTTCTCTTTATCATTTAAAAATGGTGCGTTTTTTGAACTCCTCTTTCTTAGAAGATGGGATTGAAATTTCTTTTTATTGCTAGTAAGAAAAATGCATGGTAATTGAATTTCAATATGATTTAAACTAGTAAAATTTTTGAAGGGTAAATTTCATATTTATTATATGAATTTATATTATTCATTATTTTAACATTGTATTTGTTGAGTGTTAAAAAGGATTGATGTGTAAAGTGTTAAGAGGGATTAAATTTATGTGAACAATTATTTATTTATTATTTTTTATAAAAGTTTGAATTTCGTCATATATCATATTCATTAATTTATAGACACAAAACTCTATAAATATACACTTGTTTTAGGAAACTATTGTTGTTCATCTGTCATTTCAAACCGACTGTAAACATTGAATTTGATATAAAAGGTATGGAAGTCAATTCTATGAGACTTTTTATGCATCAACAATGGTAGTAAAATCCCAATGGATTACATAACAAATTAAGTTATCAATTTCATTATTTGTGGCCATAGATTCTTGACAAGTAATGGAATTAGGGCAACAAGAGGAGGGTTTTCGTGCTTTTATGGTTGATGATGCAATTCACTACCATATTTGGCACGTAGTGGTGTTCAAAGCATTCTTTTGACAGTTTTTTGGACTTTGCATTAAATATTTACGACCTTAAATACCATCTTATATCCTAGATCATGGAAGATTGTCATTTCAGTAAAACTTGTATTATTTTTTGAGGTTTAAAGGTGAGAGACATGATGAGGAAAGAGATTTTGAGGAAGGGACATAAATATTTCTTTTTTTTTTCTTGAAAATTTGAAGCCATGGAACTAAAAATGTTATAGGAAGTCTCACTACAATTTGTGTCTTTTTTTCTTCCATTTTCTATGGTTTGCAAGAAGGTTTTTTTTCAAGAATTGAAGTGTGGATTTGACAATTAAAATCTAAAATTCTCGAAACGTGGCCTAGAAAAAGAAGCATTGTAGTGTTGAGAAGATTGAGGAAGGGATTTAGGCTGAGCAAGTCCAGTCCTATTATATTTGTGCTCGAAGGAGAACATTTTTCCACTTGTCTTCCAAATCTCTTCCACAATCTTCTCAACACTACAATTCAACCAAAATCTTTCGAATCTTTTAGAGTTTAATTTGACCTAGGAACTCTACCCTTGAGATTGGAAATCTATTGGAGTTGCAAAATCGATGGTTGGCGAGATGCAACCCCATCAAATAAATTCTAGAAATGTTAGGCAATCTTGTCGAGCTACAAACTACAATTAAATGAATGAATTGGTTCTACAGTTAGATTCCATGGAGCATAAAGATAGAAAATATTGTATAGATAGAGATTTACCAGAAACATTTGTTTAATGGAATTGGGTAGACTTAAAAGCATGAAAGAGATTTGATGCTTCAATGCTTCAGTTCCCTCTAGTGTGGGGAGCTTGAGTCTAGAATCCCCAAACCTTTATCAAAACAACCTGGTCAGTGAAATACCTAGTTTAGGCTTGGGTTCATTTCTATCATCAAGGAGTTAAAGCTCTTCTCTAATATATTAACTAGTACTCTACTGGTGCTTTCTCTTCTTGTTCTTCTTTCCCCATGAAATTGAACTTTGCACTAATCGCTTCACTCTAAACTTGATATCGATGTTAGGGTTTCCATGAATATTGGTTTGTAGTATCCTCTGTTTGGTACAATTCTTACTTATTTTTGTTCACAATGTTGTTTCTTATTTGTGATTATTTTATTAATGGATTCAATTTGTTTGATGTTTTCTACTCAAATCAGTTAGCTTGTTTTGTAAATTGGATATGAAACCAATCTTGTTTTCCTTTATATTTTGAAATAGTTCTACTGATTATTTCAGATATTTTCATGTGTTTTTGTGAAGAGTATGCCTACACAATCTAGAACCAATAAAGTGACATATATATTATAGTTTTGGAGTGGTGGTCTAGAGGGTGATGCAAAATTCCCATATGACATCACTATCCCTCTTAGTGATGGAGTTGAAATCCCAAACCTTTATCCTAATTCAATCCATGATTCCTCCTACTACTCCTCTTCTTTCATCTTGGATTCTCATTCATAGTCAAAGGCACAATAATTAATTGATTGAGGGAAACTATTTTCATAATAATCAAATTCTATCTCCATATGACTTAAAGAAGATAAACTTTCTATAGTCTTGTTTCCCTATGGATAGCATCCATAGTGTGATGGAAGATGTGTATCACTCTGGGAATGAGTTACAGAGTCAATAACATATACATCCATAATTGGGATGGACATGGAATCCAAGAAACATTCTAATGAATGCTTGCTACACTCCATGTTCCATGTCATTTCGGGCATGAGATCTTCTTTAATTTTCTCTATTGTTCCACATATCAAAGTTTCATCCATCAAGTAGACTTCAAAACATAGGTTGTCACTTGTTCAAAAGGTGTTGGTGAAAATGTATGTGATTTCACCTTCCAATTTTTTCTTTGACTCATTTTTTTTGGAGAGTGAGAAATGCATTTGAATATGGATGGAATTGATGCCCGTTGATCTTCAAGTCTGTTATATAGCTGCAAGGTAAGAAATGAAGGGTTAAATTTGAGAATCCATATGCCTTTATTGGATATGAAAGCATTCAATCTCATGGATAATAGTTTCACATTTAGCCATTTTTTTCCGTATTTTGGACCCAAATGAACAAGAGGAGATGTGGCACATTTTGACACACAATTATCACATAGATTTGAAAACCTTTGAATTGGCATGTCACATTTTGAACTCAATATCTGAGAAACTAAACTGGGAAGTAACCTTTGATATCCAACTAAGTCTAAACCTTTGAATTGCTCAAAAATATTTTCATTAAATAGAATTATTTCACAGCCCTTAATTTTATCTTTTAAATGAGAAATCCTATGAACATTTGGAAAATTTATATACTCTTCAACATTTAAATTCTTTGATGTCTCTACACATTTCTGGTATGCTATGAATATTTGTTTAACAACACAATGCACTTTTCCCCCCTGCAATTTATATAGATTACTTTGCAATTTTTTCCTCTTGAATTTATGAATAATAACCCGTATTTGTTTCTCTGCAAATACTCTACCAATACACAAAGAACATGAGCTATAAGAGCCAACTCCTCAAACAATATGAGCCAAATTGTTGAGTTCATTTCCCGCTTCCGAAAAATTTCATCCCCTTTTCTATTCTCCCAAATTCTTTTCCCCCTTATACACTTACCCATTTTTCCCTTTTCTTTTTTTCCCCTCTTACAATCCCTTTCTAGTTCCAACACTTAGTCACATTTTTAGATCGCGGGTTCCCGGGTTGGAGGACTTACAAATTCTCACCTACATCTACAACTTCACATCACGATTCCAACTGACCGTTGTGTTGTTCCATACTGAGCCGATTCTAAGATCGCGGGTTCTTGGGTTGATGGGAATGAGATTTTGTGTTCCCGTGTTCCGTGATAGACACATTGCACCAAAGAGTTCTGCGATCTACATTTCGATCCCCAGACTCTCTGAACTGCCTTAGTGTCATTCTGCCTACATGAATCCATATGACCATCGCATCGTTCCATATGTAGCCAATTTCACGCCTCATACCATCGCGAGATCTCGAGTTCGCAGGTTCCCAGGTTCACAAAAATATCAAGTCACATATTGGCCCCTTCCGTCCCTGCCACCTTCGCACCCTTCCCAATTCACATTTACTATGATTTTAATGCTAATAACTTACCATACATGTTTGAAAGGATGGTCATTAATAAGCGAAAGGCTCGAGGAGATATCCTATTAAAACACATTAAAACATGATTTACGGAGGATTATATCATCTTCCTCCAATGTTCATTCCTAACATAATTTGGAGCAAGGGAATGTTCTTGTCGACTTATGGAAGCAACTTGACAACAGTTCTGTGGAGATACATTGAATATTTTTGCGTGCGAGGATCAGATTTTTCAGTGGTCTAGGGCATATTCCTATTATTCATCCCTTTTGCCGAGAAGGAAATAATCTGGACGTCTGGAATTGCGCGCGCGGGTTGTGTCCTAGAATTTTTTGATTGTCAGGACTTAGTCACCTGGTGCGCTAAGAGATACATTCCAAGCCAACGGATCATCCAGTTGTAGGACCATTTCCCTGTCTCTCTGTCACCTCAGGTTTTCCATAAGATGTTGAGGCTTCTCGAGCCAACGCTCACCTTCAAAGATGAAGATTGCAGGGAGTTCTTAAAAAAACATGACAATGGACTGGACCTCTTACCTGAATTCCTAGAGAACCTAGTGTCCATCCCTGAGGACATCATAAGATTGCAGGCTGGATCATTTAAAAATCCCTTCTGGGAAATTGCATGGATTTTTACGAGGATAACAGGATAGGAAACCATGACCAACATCTCCCAGATGATTCTTTACATTCTTTATTTTACGATCAAGGAATAGGCCATCTTCGATTGGGGTAAGTTGATTTCCATTGAAATCTCTTCCCAACTTTATGTCATCTTATTTTGTTTTTGCAATAGTGCATTGCTATCAGTTCCCGAGATTATCTGTGTGCAAGAAGGTAAACTGTGAATTCGACCTAGTAGCATTTTGGTATCAAACATTATGGAGGCACAAGGCCTCCTGTCATTTTTATGAATCTTTTAATGATTTTGTCTCAGTTTTCAAAGATTTTTTATTTGGAAAGAACGCTCCCTGGATGTCTGACCGGGTGAGTAAGTTCCTGGATAAGAAAGGGACACTTGAACAAATGGAAAATTATAACGTTATAAGGATTTTTGGATCTAAGGAAAATCCTTACTTCCTTCCATGCCACATATCTAACAGATTGTTTGTTGCTGAAATAGCAAGGCAATACAACTACTAGTTTCATTTTTTCCATGAAAAGAGAAAAAATCAATTCATACCTCTGCCTTGGAAAGTCGAGGATTTCATATTCAGAAATATGAACAAGATTGATGAATTCGTGGGCCACTTCCACAACCTCAATTTAAAATACAAATTTAAAATACACTGAAAAAGTAAAAGGGTTCGACCCTAGTGGTATTTTTGTAGAACATCTATTGGTTGTTGGTTTCAACAATTCTTTCATTAACATTATTCTGAATGAAGATGAAGACAATGCCTCAGGCACTCCCACTTGTGACACCAGCAACTTGAAGATAATACTCCACACAAATGAGTCATACAAGAAGAGAGTAAAAGGTCCAGGTGAGAAAAGTGCCCAATCCCCGACTGTCACGCCAAAGAGTACAACATCTCATAGTAGCACTCCAACGACCTACCTAAGTAAGAAAGTAACCCACATTTCTGCAGGTGGAGGACGAGATAAGAACCCTCCTTCCGAAAAAATTGAAAGTTCTCATAAACTTCCCTTGAGGAAGAAAATAAAAAACATTGTGAAAGAAGAGAAGGGACCTTGAGGAGAAAGTGATATCCACGAACTCTCCCTAGAGAATATGGAACTCAAAATTGGCATTGGGAAAGTGTTCCCCAACATCGACCAAATAGAGAACATTGTTCACCAGAACCCTCAGATGGAAATAATTGAGACCGAGAGCTTCGACAAAGAAGAGTCTTTTGCATTTCAGAGCGTTGTTTTTTACAGCGGATCCAAAAATTTGATTATTGAGAAAATAGATGTAAAGAATAAAAAGGGTAAATCACGTTCAAAGATTAAACTACGGAACATGCGGCCTTCCCAAATTTCCCAGATACACTGAGAAACTGGAGATGCTCTAGACAATTATATTGGAGGCCTTGAAGTGGAGAATGTTAGGTTAAAGGAGAGAATCAAAGAACTGGAGGAATATTTAATGTCCCTTCTAGTACTTTCTAGTCCCTTAGCAATGATCAGGCCTACCACACCTGCGGAAAAATTAAAAGTATTGACAAGACTTCTCACATCACCTCAAGGCTATGTGGAAAAGAATATCAATAAAATAATGGAATTAATAACAGAGGCTTGGGAGATGTCAAAGAACATGGTTTCTTTTGGAATGAGAGCACACGCTTTTCATGAATATCTACAAGCATATTTGAAAAATGAGGAAGGTTTCTACCTCGATGCGGTTGTACTATTTGGTGTTAAAGTTACTAATATGACAAAATTGAGAAGAATAGAGGATGATGTCCCTTCTCTGAACTGAATAAAACAACTGAACTCCTATTGGAAGGAAAAAGGTAAAAAAACTTTTTAATGTTATTGTTCAAGCATGCAGCCAGGCCATAACTAGAAGAGAGGAATTATTCAAGAAGCTAACTGAGATAGATATAGCTAGAAGCACCAATGAGGTCCAAGACCCCAAATTGATACTCAACTGGTTGTTTTTAACCAAGAAAGCATTTGATGAACAAGTTGAGATGTTTAAATGGTTGTCATTTGAAAACTTCTATGGCATTCTTGAATATGGTGAAGATGACGTGGAAAAATGGCTAGTTGATTATTCGATTAAAAATCAAGATATTGAAGAAGCCTTGTGGAACATTTCTATTGATCTAAGGGACTTGGAAGGCGAACTCTTCAATATAAAAATACGGCATGAAATCAACGTGGTGCCAATGAGGAGCTACATCGAGGAGTGGTTCAAAAAGGTTGTCGACAAGATTATCAATGAAGGGAAAAGGACGGTTGAGACAGTTCCTATAACTGCCGAGGAGAGCCATAATAGGACATCAGCGAGCAAGTGAAAATCCATGAGATACCATCATAGTAAATTCATACTGATCACATTTTTTGTCTTTATCAAGCTCTTCACCCAGTTACTCCACCTCTTTAAATAGAAAGGTTTAACCGAAGACTGATATTTTTTTTTTCTTTTTTCCAGGTCTTGTTGCCTTTTGTTGCCCACTTTCGTATTTCTATGAGCTTCATTATTATACATATTTTCTTTATGGTCTGTGAGAGCCCCAATCCCAGTCATTATGACAAACGCATTTTAATTTCAGAGAATATGCATTGAGCTATGTATTTTTTAGAAATTCCAAGAGAGCTATTTTGGGAACAATCTCGACTGTACTTTGTAACCCATTTTTTCTTAATATAAAGTATTTTAGGTTGATCTATCATTATCTACATTTGAGCTGCCCATCTACTACTCTGTCAAAGTTATCTTATGCATGTAAATCATTTTCTTTTAGTTTTTAAATGATTAAAAATCTTTAGACCTACTATGATGGATGTGAGGAAGTTCTGTTTATTTTCTTTAAATGCATGAATGTTTGTGTTTCCTGGTCCATTCTCAGGAACTCTCTTTCTAAAAGAAAAAGAAAAATATTTTCCATTTTCTGTTATATCTATTTTACTTTAGTTTGATGAACTTCTTTAAAAGTCCCACATTTATAAATTTATGACAGAGGAGTACCACCTCTATAAAAATGCAGGAGGATTTGCATCCTCGTGAGGTTGTCATTTTGATCCTAACAGATTCATGGGTCAACATTTTTGGCGACCATATTGGGGACATGAAATAAAAATCCGTAACTTGGTCGAGCGTTTTGAAAGGAATATATGATTTTACCCTAGGGTAATCAACCTCATTTATAAATTGGACTGAATAATCAGTGAAGCATTTTGCACCAATTGTATAATCTGGTAATATCAACAACTTAGACTCGAGAAGAGTTAGAAGAGTCCTAGTAGATTTTAGTCCAAGAAGAAGAAAGATAAATTATCCGAAGACAAAGGAGAGAGGAATGACAAGATTGTAGAAATCAAAGAGTGGCTAGAGCACACAAGAACAAGGTTGAGATTGAAGCTAGACGAATTCAAGGGACCCATTACCTGAAGTAAAAGTAAGAGACTCTTTGTCCTTAAAAGCGAAAGTCCTGATCATGAAACCTTCTAAAAAATGGCAGCAAGAGATGAACCGCCCTGAATAAATCATCATGAGGAGAGACAAGGAGGTGAAAGAGATGCTGCAAGAAACTAAGGAATCCCAAGTTTTGGAAATCGAAGGAGGGTGAGAGATTCCCCTCTTAATATCATGGGTGAACAACACGAACTCCCAGTTCTCCCTAAGGGAACCTTGGAGGAATTTTCTGGAGATGGGACAATCGATGCAAAGAGGCATTTGCATTTATTTCTTGACGTTTGTGACTTCCACTGAGTTGAACATGATGATATCATGGTGAGGTTATTTTTTCAAAATTGATCAGAGAGAGCTTATGAATGGTATACAACATTGACCAGTAGATCCGTTCACTAGTTTAATGACCTCAAAGTTTTGTTCCTAACTATGTTTTCCCCCCTAATTGCTTACCATACCCTCCTCACAGAGTTCACCCAAATTGGGTTGAGGAAGAACGAAAGGATATGATATTTTAAACTCAACTTCAAGAAGACCTTGAGTAGAATACCAGAATACAAAAGACCAAATGACCCAGTCATTCTTGGTTTCTATAAGAATGCAATGCCCCTAAATGTGAAATATGACATTAGAACATCCCAGATGGATACTCTGGAGGAAGCAATGACTAAGGCTACTGAGATGGAAGAAATTATGATTGAAACAGGCACCGACCTCGACATTATATTGGGAAGAGTACAAATATAGATGGGGGGATTGAATATTGATAATCAAGGAGCTTCCAACTCAAGAACAAATGAAGAGTTTAAACCTCGAGAAGTTCATAATCAAATGGCGGGAGGAGGATTTTTTAGGGGAACCATACTTGACATAAAAGTTGATCCTGCGGAAGCATAGGAAACAAAGCAAAGAATTGAGATTGTGCAGATGAATAGAACCATCAAAAAGATGCAGAACGAAATAACCAGGCTAAGAAGGGGAGATAATTACATGCAAAACCCAAGAATGCCAATTCACGAACAAAGGAGGAACCATCCCCCCGAAAACAGAGTCAGATTCAAGAATACTGAAGACCCACCAAGACCAAGGGTTGCCAGACAACCCACTCCAAATGTAGTTGTTTTGGATCATGTCTGTGACGAGCAATTGACCGAGAAAGAAGGTTATTACTTACCTGATGAATGCTTTGATACAGTGCAGATGGAAGGATGTGAGGCATCCATGTATATATATGGAGATGGCGAAAACGATCCTAAATCAAAAGAAAACATCGCTCAAACAAGAGGATTTTTAAATAGACCAAAAAATAAAGGCGGCTCCAAAAAATAAAAAGAAAAAGAAAAAGAAAAGGAAAAATCCAATGATAAAGTGTCGAATGAGAAGGTGACAGTTGGAACCACAAGACAACACATGGCGTCAAGCTCAACTCAGATGACGTATAATTTCGTGGAGGACTTAAGTAAATTGAGGATAACCTTGCCTTTTATGGAAGTGGTGAAGATTCCTCAGTAGAGGAAAAACATCTTGAAGTTGTTGGACGATCCATCAAAAAGAATTGAAGTTGTTGTTACCACTCTGAAACAGAACCATAGCCCATCGACTGCTAAGCTGAGAGGTAAAATTCCACCCTTCTACATATCAATTGAAAATCATTATGTTGCATTACATAACTATTTAGTTGATACTGGTGCGACAAATAATATAATGCCACTCGCGGTCATGGAAGAATTGGGCATGAGCTGCACTAAATATTATGAAACTGGGGAGAGCATATATTCCATCGATTCAAGAAAAGTGTCGGCATACAGATAAATCAAGGATTTTTATGCATGGATTACAACGGCTCCTCATATCATCATAGTTTTAAATATCATTGTGGTAGACCCGCCTCCAACATACGGGGTTGTGTTGGGAAGAGATTGGAGCTCCATGATTGGTGGATATATAATGAACGACGACAATTGTATGATGCTACCAGGAAAGGAGGGAGCAATGATTAAAGTACCCCAAGAGCCCAAAAAACCTTTCTCCTTCAAGAAGAAGGATAATGAATTAATGGAAGACTATGTAGACACCAGGATAAAAAACTATGTTATCTTAGACATGGAGAAGAACGAAAACCTAGAACAAGTTCAAGACTTAGAGTCCCTAGAATGTGTATTTGGAGGCTACTGAATAATTTCATTCGATGGAGCATGTTCTAAATCAAGGAACATAGTTGGAATTGTTCTCATAATCCCAGATAAGACGACACATCCCCACGTCGTAAGACTGGAGTTTCCATGCACGAATAACGAGGAAGAATATGAATCTTTAATCTAGGGGATGATCCTCGCATAAGGAATGAAAATAGAACACCTCACTGTGACTGGAGATTCAAAGTTGGCCATCAACCAGGTTACCCAAAAATACAAAATAAAAAAGAAAATACTTAAAATGTATTTCAAAAGAGTTAATGAACTAATGGAATCTTTCATCTCTTTCAATATTGCTTTCATTCCAAGGGATATTAACCACAAGGATGATTCGCTATCTTTGGCAGCTTCATTATAAAATCTAAACGAAGTCCTGAGCAAAACATCTTTCCAGGTGGAAAGGGCCTTTAGGCCATCCGTGCCCGATAATATTGAGTACTTGCAAGCTTTTAACAATGATGAACAATTGGAGATTTGTTTTTGTTAAACGATGATGATGAAGAAGATGATAAAGAGATTGTCGTCCCCAAGGATTGCATACAAGAAGAATCTTTGTTCACAAAATATGATCATGCCAAGATTCTTCTTGAAGAAGTTTCAGTTCAAAAGGCGCAAGAGACAAGAAAAGTCAATACTGGAACGAACCAGTCCCCAAAATATGTTAATTTGGGAGTCGATTGCACCCTCGAAGAAGTTGATTAATATGTTGCCTTGTTGAAGGAATATATTGATGTGTTTGCTTGGACCTGTGATGAATTAAAGGCCTATGATAAAACTATATTCCAACATATCATTCCTTTGAGAGAAGAAGCCAAACCGGTGAAACAAAAAATAAGAATGATGAATCCCAAGATGAAGCCTCTGGTAAAAATTGAGTTGGAAAAGTTGAAGAAGGCAGGGATAATCTATCCCATCAGACATTCAGTCTGGATTTCAAATCTAGTAATTTTCGGGAAGAAGACTAGGGAAATCTGAATGTGCATCGACTTTAGAGATCTCAACAAAGAAAGCATAAAAGATAATTTTATGTTGCTCAACATCAAGTTTTTGCTACAATAATTTATGGGATTGACTTGCATGTCTATGTTGGACGATTTCTCTAGATATAATCAAGTTTTAGTGGTTGAGGAAGATAGATAAAAGACAACATTTATCACACCATGGGAAACATATGCATAGACTATAATTCCCTTCGGTTTGAACAATGTTGGAGACACATTCCAGAGGGTCATGGATCATGCGTTCAATGGAATGATAGGAAACTTCATGGAAGACAACAAGATGACTTGACAATAAATTCAAGAAAAAGTGAGGATCACATCCATGATTTAAAAAATATCTTTGAAAGATATAGATTATACGACGTCTCTCTCAACCCAAAGAAATGATTGTTTGTTGTGACTCAAGGCAAGATGTTGGGCCACATTGTGTGCAAGGAAGGGATTTACATTGACCCATAAAGAGTTAAAGCGATTAATTAACTTAACCCCCCGACATCCAAGAAGGGAGTCCAGTCATTCTTTGGGAAAATTGATTTTGTTCAAAGATTTGTTCTTGATTATGCAAGCATCGTAAAACCTATCAATTTGTTGTTGAAAAAAGAGAATAGGTTTGAGTGGACAACAGATACTCATGAAGCATTCAACAAGATCAAGGGGGCCATCACCACTGCTCCCGTCCTCATTAGTCCATGTTTTCAAAGGGATTTTATTATATATTCATTTTCTACAAAGGCAGTGGTCGCATCCTTCCTCACTCAGAAAAATAGAAACGGAGAAGAGATCCCCATACATTTTATGAGAAAAACTCTACATAACTATGAGTTGAGGTATTCAAAACTTGAGAAACAAGATTTGGCTCTTGTAAAATTTGTGGCACACTTTCAGACTTATATACTAAACTCTCATGTTATTGCCTATGTCCCCTCGTCCCTCGTCAAGATGCTTCTAAATCAACAGTTGAGAGAAGGGAAATGGACCAACTAGTTATCAAAAATTCAAGAGTATGACATCGAGATCAAATCATTGAAGGAAATAAAAGGATAAGGATTATGAAAGCTTATGGAAAATGGGGACTTAGTCGATGGGATGATTTCAATCTCAGTTGGGGAAACATTAGCTGATTCAGAATGGTACAAAGATATCATATTCTATTTGAGGTTTGGGAAATTCCCTGTTACAATGAGTTCCAAGGAGCGAAGGACACTCAAGATGAAGGCAAACCAATATGTGTTGATTGTTGGTATACTTTTCAGAAGAAATTTCAATGGTATACTGTTGAGATGCATCGATGAGAATCAAGCTCCATGACTGATCAAATAATTCCATGAGGGAATATGCGGTTGACACTTTGAACCCAATACAACTGCTCACAAAATAATCAGAGTAGGATTCTACTGGCCATCAACCTTCAGGGACTCGTACGCCGCAATAAGAAGATGTTTGTCATGCCAACAGTTCTCTGGAAAAATGAAGAAAGTTGTGATTCCTTTGCAGTCGATTGTGGTGGAACAACCATTTTCCCAATGGGGACTTGATGTCATTGGGCCGATTAATCCAAAATATAGCAAAGGGAACATGTACATTCTAACATCTACCGATTATTTCACAAAATGGACATAATCAGTGGCACTGAAGAAGGCCGATGTTGAAGAATTGATTGGATTCCTCAAGGAAAACATTATGTCGAGGTTTGGTGTCCCTAATAAAGTTATTATGGACAACAGTTCGATCTTCATTGGATCAAAATTCATGGAGTTTTGCGGACAATATGGGATCATCATGGGTCAGTCTTTGAATTATTATCTACAAGGAAATGGCCTTGCCAAATCCACGACAAAACACTTGTGCAGATATTGAAGAAAATTGTCGATGGAAACTAGAGAAATTGGCACCTAAAGCTGACAGAAGCATTATGGGAAAGCAGGAAAACCCCGAAGGATAGTACCAGGATGACTCTGTATCTATTGGTTTATGGGAAAGAGGAAAAAATTCCAATTAACCTCAAGCTTAATGCATTGATCTCTGGGGTTAATATCGAATATACAGAAGACACTTTGCCTACCCAGAAAAGGATCAATCAATTGTTGAAGCTGGAGGAGGAACGAAGAAAAGCCCTGAATCAAACTTCTCAGAGGCAGCATATCGTCAAAAAATATTTTGATCAAAGCACAACTACGAAGAACTTTAAGAAGGGAGAACTGTTACTTCTTTGGAACAAAGCTAAGGAAAATCCATCCATGCACACAAAGTTCAAAGCACTCTGGATAATACCTTATTTCATTGAAAAGATATTTGGCTTCAACTCATATATGATCCAAGACATGAAAGGGAAAATGTCAATGCCACTTGTTAATTGGAAACATCTGAAATGTTTCTTCTCCTAACACTTTTTTCATTCTCATTGTACATAATTTTATTTCTAGTTTTGTATATTCTTAATCTGACTCCATAACCCAATGGGCGAAAGCACCTGGTCACAAGAGATTATGAATTCTTGACAACCCACAGGGGGTCATCATCCCATAGTTAGATCTTGTTGTTGAGGTCATTTCCCTCTTCCGAAAATTTCCCTCCCATTTTCTATTCTCCCAAATTATTTTATCCCTTTCTTTTCCCCCTTCTACACTTACCCGTTTTTCCCTTCCTTTGTTTCCCCTCTTATAATCCCTTTCTAGTTCCAACACTTAGTCGCATTTTTAGATTGTGGGTTCCTGGGTTGGCGGGCTTACAATTTCTCACCTCCATCTACAACTTCACATCACGAGTCCGACTGACCATTGTTTTGTTCCATACTTATCTTATTCTAAGATCACGGGTTCTCGGGTTGATGGGATCAAGATTTCAAGTTCCCGTGTTTCGTGATAGACACATTGCACCAAAGAGTTCCACGATCTAAATTTCGATCCCCAGACTCTCCGAACTGCTTAAGTGTCATTCCACCTACATGAATCCATCCGATCATCGCATCATTCCATACTTAGCCAATTTCGCACCTCATACCATCATGGGCTCTCGGGTTCGTGGGTTCACGAAAATATCAAGTCACATATTGCCCCCATCCGTCCCTGCTACCTTCGTTCCCTTCCCAATGCACATTTAATATGATTTTAATGCTAATAACTTACCATAAATGTTCGAAAGAATGGTCATTATTAAGAGAAAGGCTCGAGGAGATCTCCTATTAAAATGCATTAAAACACAATTTACGGAGGATTGTATCATCTCCCTCTAGCGTTCATTCCTAACATAATTTGGAGCAATGAAACATTCTCGTCGACCCATGGCAACAACTTGACAACATTTCTATGGAGATACACTGAATATTTTCGGGCGCAAGGATCAGAGTTTTCAGTGGTCCGGGGCATATTCCTATTATTCATCCCCTTCTGCCTAGAAGGAAATAATCTGGACATCTGGAATTGCACGCGCAGGTTACATCCCAGAAGTTTTTGATTGTAAGGAGTTGGTCACCTGGTGCACTGGGAGATACATTCCAAGTCAGTGGATCATCCGGTTGCGGGACCATTTTCCTGTCTCTTTGTCACCTCAGGTTTTTCGTAAGATGTTGAGGCTTCCTGAGCCAACACTCACCTTCAAAGGTGAAGATTGCAGGGAGTTCTTAAAAAATCATGAAAATGGACTAGACCTCTTACCTGAATTCCTAGAGAACCCAGCGACTGTCCCCGAGGACATCACAAGATTACAGGTTGGCTCATTTAAAAATCCCTTATGGGAAATTGCATGGATTTTTATGAGGATAACAGGATAGGAAACCATGACCAACATCTCTTGGATGATTCTTTACATTCTTTATTTTATGGTCAAGGAAAAATCCATCTTCGATTGGGGTAAGTTGATTTCCATTGAAATCTCTTCCCAATTGGCGCAATACAAGAAGGAGAAGAAATTTTTTATGTCATCTTATCTGGTTTTCATGATAGTGCACTACTATTAGTTCCCGAGATTATCTATGTGCAAGAAGGTAAACTATGAATTCGATCCAATAACCTTCTGGTATCAAACATTATGGAGGCACAAGGCCTCACAACATTTTTATGAAGTTTTTAATGATTTTGTCTCAGTTTTCAAAGATTTTTTGTTTGGAAAGAACGCTCCCCAGATGTTTGACTAGGCGAGTAAGTTCTTGGATTGGAAGGGGAAACTAGAACAAATGGAAAAATATAACGTTATAAGGATTTTTTGATCCAAGGAAAATCCTTCCTTCCTTCCATGCCACATATCTGACAGAATGTTTGTTGCTGAAATAACAAGGTAGTACAACTACTCGTTGCATTTTTTCCTTGAAAAGAGAAAAAATCAATTCATACCTCTACCTTGGAAAGTCAGGGATTTCATATTCATAAATATGAACAATATTGATGAATTCGTGGGCCACTTCCACAACCTCAATTTAAAATATGATGAAAAAGTAAAAGGGTTCGACCCTAGTGGTATTTTTGTAGATTCACATATATTGGTTGTTGGTTTCAACAATTCTCTATTAAAACTATCCTGAATGAAGACAAAGACAATGCCTTTGGCACTCCTGCTCGTGCTCCTGCTCGTGATACTGAGGACCTGGAGACAATACTTAGCACCAATGAGTCATACAAGCAGAAGGGAAAAGGTCCAAGTGAGAAAAGTGCCCAATCCTTGACTGTCACGCTAAAGAGTACAACATCTCGGAGCAGCGCTCCAACAACCTACTCAGGTAAGAAAGTAATCCATAGTTCCTCAGGCGAAGGAGGAGATAAGAATCCTCCTTCTGAAAAAGTTTAAAGTTTTCATAAACTTCCCTTGAGGAAGAAAATAAACAACATTGTGCAAGAAGAGGAGGGACCTCGAGGAGAAGGTGATATCCACGACCTCTCCCTCGAGGATATGGAGCTCGAAATTGACCTCAAGAAAATGTTCCCCAATGTTGACCAACTAGAGAAAAATGCTCACCAGAACCCTTAGATGGAAATAATTGAGACCGAGACCTTCGACGAAGAAGATTCTTTTGCATTTCAGAGTGTTGTTTTTTACAACAAATCCAAAAAATTGATTATTGAGAAGAGAGATGTAAATAATAAGAAGGGGAAATCTCATTTAGAGATTAACCTATGGAACATGCGGCCTTCCCAAATTTTCCAGATACACCGAGAAACTAGAGATCTCTAAACAATTCTATTAGAGGCCTTAAAGCGGAGAATGCCAAGTTAAAGGAGTGAATCAAAGAATTGGAGGAAGCTTTAATGCCCCTTCCAGTACTTTCTAGTTCTTTAGCAATGACCGGGCCTACCACACCTGCGACAAAGTTAAAAGGATCGACAAGCCTTCTCACATCAACCCGAGGCTATGTGGAAAAGAATATCAAGAAAAGAATAGAATTAATAACATGGGATTGGGAGATGTCAAAGGGCATGGTATCTTTTGGAACGAGAGCACAAGATTTTTCATGAACATATGCAAGCAGATTTGAAAAACGAGGAAGGTTTCTACCTTGATGCAGTTGTACCATTTTGTGTTAAAGTTACTAATATGATAGAATTGAGAAGAAGAGAGGAGGATCTCCCTTCTCTGAACCGAATAAAATAATTGAACGCCTGCTGGAAGGAAACAGTAAAAACCCTTAATGTTATTGTTCAGGCATGCAACTAGGCCATAACTAGAAGAGAGGAATTATTCAAGAAGCTAATTGAGATAGATCTATCTAGCACCACTAATGAGGTCCAAGACCCCAAATTGATACTCAACTCATTGTTCTTAATGAAGAAATCATTTGATGAACAAGTTGAGATCTTTAAAGGGTTGTCATTTGAAAAATTCTATGGCATTCTTGAATATGGTGAAGATGATGTGGAAAACCGACTAGTTGATTATTCGATTAAAAATCAAGATATTGAAAAAGCCTTGTAGAACATTTTTATTGATCTAGGGGACTTGGAAGGCTAACTCTTCAATATAAAAATCCGGCATGAAATCAGCATGGCACCAATGAGGACCCACATCGAGGAAGGGTTCAAAAAGGCTTTTGACAAGATTTTCAATGAAGGGCAAAGGACGGTTGAGATGGTTCCTATAACCGCCGAGGAGAGCCATAAAAGGACATCAGCGGGCAAGTGAAAAACCATGGGATACCATCATAGTAAGTTCATATTGATCACATTTTTTTGTCTTTATCAAGCTCTTCATCCAATTACTCCACCTCTTTAAATAGAAAGGTTTAACCGAAGACTGATATTTTTTTTTTTTTTTTCTTCTGTCCAGGTCTTGTTGCCTTCCGCCGCCCACTTTCTTCTTTCTACGAGCTTCATTCTTATATATATTTTCTTTATGGTCCACGGGAGCCCCAATCCCAGTCACTATGACAAACACATTTTAATTTCAGAGAATATGTATTGAACTATATATTTTTTAGAAATTCCAAGAGAGTTATTTTGGGAACAATCTTGACTGTACTTTGTAACCCAGTTTTTCTGAATATAAAGTATTTGAGGTTGATCTATCATTATCTCCATTTGAGTTGCCCATGTACTACTCTGTCAAAGTTCTCTTATGCATGCATGTCATTTTCTTTTAGTTTTTACGTGATCAGAAATCTTTAGCCCTGCTATGATGGATGTGAGGAAGTTCTATTTATTTGCTTTAAATGCATGAATGTTTGTGTTTCATGAACTCTCTTTTTAAAAGAAAAATAAAAATATTTTCCATTTTCTGTTATATCTATTTTACTTTCCATTGACCGACTTCTTTAAAAGTCCCACATTTATAAATTTCTGACAAAGGAATACCACCTCTATAAAAACACATGAGGATTTGCATCCTCATGAGGTTATCATTTCAATCCTAACAAATTCAAGCGTCAACACAACTATATCATTCTATACTAAAAAAAATTCATTTATATACAAGTGCATAAATAATCATTGCTTAAAACATGTATATCATATTTAAAACAACAAAATTAATTGATTACAATATACCCCACCATTGATGAAATATGTTGAACCTTCCAAATTTGCAAAAATATCATTCTTTTAAAAATATTATAAAGAATGTAAAGCCCAAAATCATTTTTTATTTTTTTTTATAAAAGAAACCGAAGTCTGAAAGCTTTAAATATTTTTCTTTTATGTGCATTTAGAATCAAAATTGCAACACGTAAATATGTGTTCATTCAAGTAAATGTATACATCTTTCCCCACAAATGTTTCAAAACCAGAGAAAGTTTGTCCATTGCCAACAATATCTCGCATCCACTAAGGTACTAATCATACATCTACGTTTGAAGTTTTAAATACTATGCAAAGTTTATCAAAACTTATAGAAAGTAGTGAAATGAGACAACATTCCAACTTCCAACCTATTGTGTATCTATCTTAGAGCAGTGTAGAGTTTTATATAGCCGAAAATGTTTTCTTATAAAACTTATTTTCATTATTATTAATTTTTACTTTTATTTTCATTGTGTGTTTAATAATAGATTTTAATGATTTTTTTTTTTTTTAAAGATGTAAAGTATAGACACATTATACAGGTTCAAATTCAGAGGGGGTAGGGTATGTATACCTTCGTAGATTTTACTAGTCAAATTGCTTGACGGAAAGGGGTTCCTTGTCTCACAAACAAGGAGGTTTCATACACCAATTTGGTGTGTTGGCTTGGCCGTGACCTTCAAAATAAATTATTATTATTATTATTATTACAATGTAAATGGTAATAATGTAAACTCTCTTTAATAAATTGCATGTATAAATCATATCAAATTTTTAAATTAGTAATGATTGGGTTTAGATATTCACATTTTTACTAATAAAAGATTTAAAATATTAAATTTTCTTAAAAAATTTGAATACCCAAACTACAAATATAACTCAAGTGCGGATATACAAGTGTTTGTATGAATATAAAAGGTTTAATTTAATAAAAAATTTCATTATTAATCAACAATATATTTAAAAAAACTAATTATATAGACAAACCAACCTTAATAATATTTGGAGAAATATTATTTATTCCAAATTATCAAATATGTACTTATTAAATTCTAATTTTTTTCCTTAACCACATATCTATCATACTATAAAAAAAAATTTGGTCCTTAAGAGTTTTTCCTTTTTCTTTTACAAGTTTCTAGTTAATTGTTGAGTCATCATTAAGTAGGGTGAAAAACGATGACTCTAATTACAATATTTTGATCTTTTATTAAAATGAGAACATCCCCAAATTACTTTGGCATTTTCATTCACACATGTAAGAGGTATGCTAGTAAATATCATGTTAAGGTTTGAACTTATAAAGAATGAGGTGTTAATCCATAAACAATGGACCTATGACATCTCTGTTTTCTCAACATGGATCCTTTGCGAAATTAAGTTTTGATCTCTAGGCTTGAATGGGTACCCCTATTCATATTTGGGCTCAAATTCAAATTGTCATTGAATCATCAAATAATGAACTGAAATCAATTTCATAAAACTTCTTTGCCTTACTATCAATGTTACAATAGACTAGCTTCAACCATGTCTACTCTTATGTCTGCCAATATGCTTGATGCTAGAACATATATGTCCATGTTGAGACTCACTATTAGTTATATGTCCTACCTTTGGGAATGGATTGGTCGTTGAACAAACCAATGAGCTTGGTTGTATATGCGACTATTACCTTGATTTTGAGCACTGTGAAATGTTTTATGCATGGGATTGCTATGGATATTTTTCAATTGTACTACTTATTTGGTTTGAGATGTAATTCTTAGCATGATATTAGTGTCAACTCCACACAATTATTTCTAGAGGTGTTCATAGGAATAAAAAAAAACAATTGCCAAACTATGTTTTCACTTCATCTCTCTGTTCAAAGAGGATTCAAACATGGGAAGGAAGGTTGAATGATTGTTAAGTGATTGATTAGTATTCACACACACACACACACACACACCAATGAATCAATCAAAGGATTCAATGGGAGACCCAACTGGGATCACACATTTAGGTAGATATTAATGTTGGCTATAAAAGACTCCCAATGATTCGATTAATCACCAATCCACATTGGGTGTGGATGGGCTATAGACAATATGTAACGTCCCCGATCATCAACCCACTGGCCGGGCAACACTACTACGCGGAACACACTTATACTTATATATATCAAATGCACATTAAATCAAAATAAGACATTTAACATGGATTTACTGTTGTTTTACAGACTTGAACATCATTAACAACAATTCAAACTTGCAACGAAATACATGATAACATTTCAAGACACAGACATGCATCACATATAAATTAAGTACAAAATTAACACTTATCTTTTAAACTGGCGTAACTCCATCAACCACATGTAGACCTTCCACGAACCTCCCAGCCTTAGACCACGCTGCTCATCACGCTCAGTAGAGGGTCACCCTCGAGCTGGGACTAAGCTCCACCCAAGGCAAGGGAATCCTAGACTAGGCTGAGGTTACAGGGAAAACTACACAAAGAAATCATAAGGATTCTCTCCAGAAGCCTTCTTACGCCCACTACTCACGGACTCTCATTCCCCACATGCCTTCTCCACCCAGGAGTATACACCTTCACAAGAACAGTCCATCGATGCTTCACCTCCCTCTCTGGGTCTCGACAACAAGCCAAATCAGGAACTCTTAGAGCTATGTAGTTGGTGCCAGACTCTCTCTGGGAGGAACCACTTCCCAACAAACTCTCTCACCTGGAAAGAGACGCTCACAGAACTAACAACCTGCGTCTTCAACCACATGCCTAACAACCCAGTTCTTCAGCCCCTTTCGACTCAATTCTCGCACGGTGGGGATAACCACAACACAATCCCACTCAAGAAAACAGAAAGCAACAAACCACATATAGTTCGGGTATGGAGGCGGATATAATGGGTTCACGAACTCACAGGTCGAATTTCCCCTCTCGACTAGTTCTCTCAATGGTGTATAGGTATGCCAAGGATAGACGTGGACCAAAAATGGGATCAGATGGAGGATGTTTTTGGTTTTCAGAAAGACATCTTGGTTTTTTGGTTTTCAGAGCTACGTGAGGGTATCCGAAATCAAACACAAAGGATGACATAATGAGGAGAGAACCCCCTCCACGACCGACTTCTGCAGCTTTTAACTACATGTGCCTGGGATGATACATGTTGCCAATGAAGCTGCATGCACTCCATCAGCATGCGTTCCTCTCCATAAACTTAGGAAAACACTCAAAATTGTCCACCTTAGCTTTTTGGAAATAATAATAATAAATTATTATCCCTTTTTAGAGGTAATCCCCCTAGCTTAGCCCCTAGGACCAACACTTAGTCTTTATTTCCACTTTTCAACCCCCATTCCCTTACCCACTCTATGGAAGCTTAGTCCCCCATCACTCTTTCTTCGTGGTCGGTCTGCATGCAACGATGTTCATATTTTTATTAATGTTCTGCATAATTACATATACAAAAACAGGCTCCTGGCCTTAACACTTAGGCTCTCTGGCCTAATAAAATCATAAGCCTTACCAGCTTATCAATACTCGGATCACCAGCCTACAAAACATGATTTACAATTCATAAACATGATTACAACAGGGCTCGTCCTTAGGGATATTACAATCCCCTCCCCTTATTTTTGCACTATCCTCAATGCAACTTTCACACAATATCAACAAGATTTCCAAAATCTTCAAAAAGATGTGGGTATTATGCCTGCATAGAATCCTCATGGCCCAATGTCGCATCCTCAGGACCGTACCAGGTCCACTGGACCTTTACAAGCCCGATGGCTCAATTATGGAGCTGTTTGCTTTTCCGGTCCAATATGCGCACAAGATGCACTTGCAGGACACCTTCTTGTTCCACCCGAATCACATTCCAATCAATTACATGATTAGCATCAGGTATATATTTCTTAAGCGATGAAACATGAAACACATTATGTACAGTCATGGATGTAGGTAATGCAATCATATATGCAACTGGCCCAATCCTTTCTAGGATTTCAAATGGCCCGCAAAATCTGGCTACCAACTTGGCATAGTTTCCCAGCTTAAGGGAACTTCTGTTAGCTTTTACTTTTAGACAAACATGATCAGCCACTTTAAATTCTCTGTGGGTTATGTTCTTATTAGCATAATTCTTCTGCCTGTCTTGGGTAGCTTTCAAATTATGCTTAATTTTTAGCATTTGACCTTCCATTTCCTTGAGCAACTTTGTCCCAACTACTGCTTTGTCAGCTGAATTATCCCAGCTTACTGGAGTATTTCACTTTCTGCCATAAATTTCTTCAAATGGGCTCATCTTCAATGATGCTTGATACCCATTATTGTAGGCGAATTCTACCAAGTGCAGGCAGTCTTCCCATTTTGATGGTTTGTGTTAGAAAAACAGGACCGCAGAGCAATAAAATAAAACAAATGCAGAAACAAAACACAGAAGACACACAATACAAGAGAGACACAGATTTACATGGTTCACCCAGTGTGGGCTACATCCACCAGAGAAATTGCCAGGTCCTT
>ML787291.1:19690-48733 GCA_009831015.1 Picea engelmannii | reverse complement strand
TCATTTAAATGATCTGCAACAGACCCACCTTCTGACATCTTCATATTAAATAATCTCTTCATTAGAAATACCTTATTCGACGCCGAGGGTTTTTCATACAATTTGGTCAACGCGTCCATCAAACCCTTCGTTGTCTTTTCTTTTGAAATATTGAAAGCCATTGATGCTGCCAGGCTCAGCCGTATCGTTCCTAGAGCCTTTCTATCAAGAATCTCCCATTCTTCGTCCTTCATGGTTGTCGGCTTCTTTGCTACTCCGCTAAATGGTAGGAATAGATCCTTCTGATATAAATAGTCTTCCATCTGCATCTTCCATAACTGGTAGTTTTGGCTGTTAAATTTCTCGACCCTAAACTTTCCATCTTCTGACATTGCTCCCACTCGAACCAAGAACCCTCTTTTCCTGCGAGTTACCTTATGCTTTGATACCAGTTGTTAGAAAAACAGGACCGCGGAGCAATAAAATAAAACAAATGAAGAAACAAAACACAGAAGACACACAATGCAAGAGAGACACAGATTTACGTGGTTCACCCAGTGTGGGCTACGTCCACCAGAGAAATTGCCAGGTCCTTCCTTTATTATTATGCAGCAAATGAAGGGATACAACCTACAGCAAAACCCGCTGTAACTTCCTCTTCTTTCTCTCACAGTCTCCTCTCTCAGAATACAATATTCACCATTATCCATAGCTTTAATACATTTCCCTCATAAAATAGGGTTGCCTTCTAGGGAAAAAAACCCTAACATAATCTCTACCGTTAGATCTGCAACCTTATAATGAACGGTCCATATTTACAATGAAATTACAATATACTTTTACAAGTCAATTTTTGCTTCGGGGGCTTCGCCCCCGAACCCCCGTTGGGGCCCCGCTTTCCCCCAAACCCCCCAGCCAGGGGGATAGGCCCCCCGGACCCCACATAGGGGGTACCCCCCCTCTGCACTCCCCCGCATGGAAGAGTGTACATACTTATGGGGTGTAAATACTACATGGGGTATAAACACGGCTGAAATCAAGAACCTCTGAATCAGGAAGATAATCAGGCTCCACAACCAACAGTTTTTCCATCACATACATCCTTAGTGTGTCTTCTATTACTCTATTCACCCTCTATGTCTGTCCATCAGACTCAAGATGATAAGTTGTACTGAAATTCAGATTTGTTCCAAACCCTTTGAATAACCCTTTCCAGAAATTTGAGGTGAACTTTGGGTCTCTGTCGGACACAATTGTTTTGGGAATCTCGTGCAATCATGCCACTTCCTTCATAAAGATGTTGACAACATCCACTTCCTTGTGAGTAGTCTTTAATGGAATGAAATGGGCATATTTCGTAAGCTTGTCCACCACCACCAAGATGGAATCATGATGCTTTCCTACTCTGGGCAATTTGGTGATGAAATCCATTGTCACTACTTCCCACTTCCATTCAGGAATGGGTAGATTTTGCAGAAACCCTACTGGGTTTCTGTGCTCAGCTTTAACCTTCTGGCACTCCATACATCTACCGATGTATTCAATGATCTCTTTATTCATACCTGGCCAAAAGTAATGGCTCTTGACTGTTGCCACAATTTTCTGATATCAAGGGTGCCCTGCATAAGGCACATTATTCACTTCATGCAAAATCATATGTTTCAAGTCCTGGACATTAGGTACATAATTTTTTTTCTTGTACAGAAGTGTTCCATCGGTTTCCAATTTATAATTTTCCACTTTCTGTGGAATCTCTCCTTGTTGTAGCTTTGCTACCAAATCTCTGTACTGCAAATCTGTATTTGCAGCCTCTGAAATTATGCCCTTTATATCAGTTCGGTACATGCTAATGGTTGTAGCATGTAATTCATGTACTCTCTTGTTGAGTGCATCAACCACTTTATTCTCCTTCCCCTTGATATGCTGGATATCAAAATCGTATTCACACAGAAACTCCAACCACCTACTCTGCCTAGCATTCAAGGTTGGTTGGTCAAACAAATACTTCAAACCGTTATGGTTTGTTCTCAGTTCGAGCCTCCTTCCCATGAGGTAATGTCTCCATTTCCTCAGAGTGTGAACGATGGTTGCTAACTCCAAATCATGAGTTGCGTAATTCCTTTCACGATCTTTCAACTTCATGGATTCATAACAAATTACAAATCCATTTTGACTGAGGACTCCTTCCAGTCCTTCTTTGCATGCATCTATGCACACAAAAAAATCTTTATTTGGGTCTGCGATCCTCAAGATTGGAGCACTGGTAAACAACTGCTTCAATCGCTAGAAGCTTCTCTCACATTCCTTTATCCACTGAAACTTCTTCCCATTCCTTTGCAAGGAAGTGATAGGGTGAGCTATCCTTGAGAACCCTACAATGAACCTTTTGTAATAGCCAACTAGACCCATAAAGGATCTGACTTCCGTCACATTCTTTGGCGTTGACCATTCTCTGATGGCCTCAATCTTTTCAGGATCTACCACTATCCCATCCTTTGAAATAATATGCCCCAAGTAATGGATCTGCTCCTGATAAAATGAGCACTTTCTCAACTTGGCATACAGTTAGTGCTCTCTTAGCACCTGCAACACCATTCTCAGATGGTGCTCATGCTCTTCCTCTGACTTAGAATACACCAGAATATCATCCAGGAAGACTATGATGAACTTGTCTAGATAATCCCTGAATACACCATTCATTAAACACATAAAAACAATAGGTGCATTTGACAACCCAAACAACACCACTGTGAACTCGTAATGACCATACCTTGTTCTAAAGGCAGTCTTGTTGATGTATTCATCATTTATCCTTACCTGGTGGTATCCCGATCTGAGATCTATCTTCGAAAATATCTTCACATCCTTCAACTGATCGAAGAGGTCATCAATCCTCGTCATAAGATACTTGTTCTTAATAGTTACTTTGTTTAACTATCTGAAATCAATACACAACCTCAACGTTCCATCCTTCTTCTTCACAAACATGACCGGGGCACCCCAAGGTGACATGATTGGGTGTATGTACCCCTTCTTCAGAAGCTCTTCAAGCTGCAATTGCAACTCTTTCAGCTCTGACCTACTCATTCTATAAGGAGCTTTCGACACTGGAGTTGCTCCAAGCATCAAATTTACAGAAAAGTTGATATCTCTTTTCAGAGGTAGTCCCGGTACCTCCTGAAATACGTCTTCAAACTCCTTAAGTATCACATGGTCTTCAATCCTTAACACTTTATCCACAAGTGGTTCTTCCACATGGGCTGAAAATAATTGACAGCCTCAGGAATTGACAGCCTTTCCTGAAGCACTTCTTCAACTGAATTGCTGATATTTCTCTAACAACAACAACTCTAGGAATTTCTTGGATTGTTTTCCAATTTCCTTCTTCATCCAAGCAAGTGAATGCCTTACTACAACAATCCAAGATGGCTTGGTGTTGGTCCAACAAGTCCACCCCAATTAAATAGTCATAAGAGCCTAAAGGTAGAATGTTCAATTCAACCTTCCGTCTCATTCCATTCATGTCCACTGGACAAGACTTAACTAATTTTGTAACTCTTCTCTTGGTTCCTGTAGCCAGCTGCACTAACCAAGATTTTCCATGTTTTCTTCTCGATAATTGCAAACTTTCCACCACTCTAGGATCTACATAACTATGGCTAGCCCCTGAATCAATTAAAATAATAAATGGTTGGTTGTTAATCATACCTTCCACTTCAATCATGTGCGATTGATAATTAGCTTTCTTATTGTCCAGGGATTCATATATCCTTGGCATTCTACGGCCCATGTCCTCCACTGTTTCAGCTTGCTGAAAATTATGGACAACTCTCACTTTGCCATTTTTATGGGGAAAATATCTGTACTTTTGGTTCTCTTTACAACCCCAACACTGAATGGGCATCTGTCTTGGCCTTTGTTCCCCCACTAAAACCATTCTCGACTCTCTAAACGATTCTTGTCCTTGAGGATTGTTTCTGAAAAAGGGAGGTTTGTTTCCCCTCTACCTCTTCTCTTTATTAAACTTCTTCTTGTTGTCCCAAGCCTTCTGAAAGGTAGGCTTTTCTCTCTGCTGCTAATATAAGCATTTCTCCCTCCTTATTGTTTCTTCCATGGTATTAGGGTCATCATACTGAATCTTTGCACCAATAGAAGGTGGCAATCCAGTTAGATACCTCTGAATCTTGACAATCTCTTCCTTGATGAACATAACATACTTCAATAGTTCCATAAATCTTCGTTCGTATTCATCAATGGTCATACTTCCCATCTTGAGTTCAAAGAACTCTTTCATATTTCTGCCATAATATCTCTTAGTCATATTTCTTCTCGAAATACCTCTTGAATTCTTTCCAAGTGATATCCTTCTTTCTAATGTGCTGCACTTGCACAATTTGATCCCACCACATGGATGCTTTTCATTTCAGTTGATACATCGCAATTCTTCCTTCGGCATGAGAGGAATAATTATGCAGTTGGAAGTACTTCCTCATGCCTAGCAACCATGTCTCGGCATCTTCCTCCTTCTGGTGTTTTCCATAAAACGTGGGAGGCTTAATCTTATTCATTTCCCCTTTTAGTTCATCCACTCTAGGCCTCCTATGCTTCCTGGTAGGAGATGGGCTTGAACTACTGCGTGCTTCCTTACTAGAATTCTTTGGGGAACGATGAAGATGTCTGCTGACACTCCTTGATCTTCTTTTCCTCTCAGGGGTCCTGTGACTCCCTGTTTTTCTTGTGTCACTCTCCTTTTCCAATTTCTTTTCGATCATATCGAGGCTCCTCAACAACTTCAAGTTGAATTATCCCTACTTATCCTTGGCTTTCATGAGTTTTCGGACTCAACTCAACGATCTCGGGCATCCTTCTGTAATATTTCAATGATTTTCATCATATGCCCTTCCTTATCCATCTCCTTTCCGTCCATTGGAGTTTGATCCTTCGACTCCCAAGTGGACGTCCATTCCTTCTCTTTCATTTCCTGTATTGGAAGCAGTCCATGCCTCTTCCATTTCTTTGCACTCTATGGAAATTCTAAATAGTTCTGGCACTTGTCAACTTTTGCAATCACAATGTGCAGAAAACCAGAATTTGTCAGGCCATCTCTCCTTAACAAAATCCATACATTCAAACCAATCCGATTAAGAAAACGTTTTGATTTCATGAATTTTCTGAGCTCTTCTCGGCTCTGTAACTCTCGTGTGATAGCCCCCTCTTTCTTAGTTCCTAACTCATGCGATCACGGGTCATGACCAAATGTCAAACTGCTAGGTGCTACTCGGGCTTTCGACATTCAGACAGTTTCAAGGCACACACAACTATCCCCCGGAGTTCCGATTACCGAATTTGCGAAATCGGGTGGATCAACAGTCCACGTTTACTCATCCTCCTATGACTGAAATCCACTGTGGTCTTTCCTTCATCAAATCTTTCGAGACTTTGGGACTCGAAGTTTCAGGGTTTCGGACCTCGGGGGTTCCCACACTTGCTTCCTCCCAATCTTTCGACATCCAAAATTCTGATTTACCTTACCCCCTTCGGGCCCACTTAGTACAATTGTTACTGACTAAAATGGTGGCACGTGGTAGGTCTAGAAAGGTCCACGTCACCCTCAACAACGTCATCGGGTCCCACCACATTCACTTTTCGTTTTGGGAGTTTGTGCGACAACACATCTCACTTTTCCCGATAATCGAAATCGTGAAATTGCGACTTACTTTCTGCTTGATCCAACAATCAAGCTCTTTCCTTGCAATCTAGGGTGTATATATTTTTGAGACTTCGGAGTTTCGGGCATCGGGAGTTTGTGCATCAACACATCTCTCTTTTCCCGATAGATGAATCCCCAAAAGGTTTCCAGGATAACTCTCCTGTACCTTCTCCAGATCTGATGGTCGTGAGGGATCTCCTTTCCTCCCGCTTAGATCCAACAGCTCCAACACTTCGTGCGTTGATCTCTCTCTCTCTCTCTCTCAGTGGTCAAATACCACAACGACTGTGGTCTTATAATACCACTACACCACGACCAAGCAACCCCTTTCCACTCAATAACATTCTAAGATCCAAAAATCGGTTCTTTCAAACACAATTCCCACTTGAACTTCGATTCCAACGACCACTTATCCAACCCATTCAGGCTCAACATTGAAACCTTGGCTCTGATACCATATTGTAACGTCCCCGACCATCAACCCATTGGTCGGGCAACGCTACCATGCAGAACAAACTTATAATTATATATATAAGATGCATATTAAATCAAAATAAGACATTTAACATGGATTTACTGTTGTTTTATAGACTTGAACAACATTAACAACAATTCAAACTTGCAACGAAATACGTGATAACATTTCAAGACACAGACATGCATCACATATAAATTAAGTACAAAATTAACACTTATCTTTTAAACTAGCGTAACTCCACCAACCACATGCAGACATTCCATGAACCTCCCAGCCTTAGACCACGCTGCTCATCATGCTCAGTAGAGGGTCACCCCCGAGCTGGGACTAAGCTCCACCCAAGGAAAGGGAATCCTTGACTAGGCTGAGGTTACAGGGAAAACTACACAGAGCAACTAGAAGGATTCTCTCCAGGAGCCTTCTTACCCCCACTACTCACGGACTCTCATTCCCCACATGCCTGCTCTACCCGAGAGTATACACCTTCACAAGCACAGTCCATCGGTGTTTCACCTCCCTCTCTGGGTGTCGACAACAGGCCGAATCAGAAACTCTCAGAGATCCTTAGCTAGTGTTGGAATCTCTCTGGGAGGAACCACTTCCCAACAGACTCTCTCACCTGGAAAGAGCCGCTCGCAAACCTAACAACCTGCCTCTTCAACCACGGGCCTAACAACCTAATTCTTCAGCCCCTTTCGACTTAATTCCCGCACGATGAGGATAACCACAACACAATCCCACTCAAGAAAACAGAAAGCAGCAACCCACAAACAGTTCGAGTACGGATTCGCCTCTGCAATGGTGGATAGACTGGGTTCATGAACTCACAAGTCGAATTTCCCCTCCTGACCAGTTCTCGCAACGATGTATAGGTATGTCAAGGATAGATGCAGACCAAAAACAGGATCATAAGGAGGATGTTTTTGGTTTTCAGGAAGACATCTCAGTTTTCTGGTTTTTAGAGCTACATTGAGGGTATCTGAAATCAGACGCAAAGGATGACAAAATGAGGAGCGAACCCCCTCCACGACTGACTTCTGCAACTTTTAATTGCATGTGCCTGGGCCGACACATGTCTCCCATGAAGCTACATGCGCTCCATCAGCATGCGTTCCTCTCTAGGAACTTAGGACAACACTCAAAATTGTCCACCTTAGTTTTAAAGAAATAATAATAATAAATTATTATCCCTTTCTAGAGGTAAGCCCCCCTAGATTATCCCCTAGGCCCAACACTTAGCCTTTCTTTCTACCTTTCAGCCCCCATTCCCTTACCCACTCTGTGGAAGCTTATTCCCCCATCACTCATTCATCGTGGTCAGTCTGCACGCAACGATGTTCATATTTTTATTAACATTCTGCATAATTACATATACAAAAACAGGCTCTTGACCTTAACACTTAGGCTCTCTGGCCTAATAAACTCATAAGCCTTACCAACTTATCAATACTCGGCTCACCAGCCTACAAAACATGATTACAAACATGAGAAGTTCTCTCCATATCACTATGCAATTGACATATAAATGTTAATAACGGGATGATGAGAAAAAAAATAAAATGTAATGAAGAATATGGCATATAAATGTTAATAACGGGATGAGCAAAAAAAAAAAATGTAATGAAGAATACGATAGGTTTGGAAATAACTAACTGGTAAGTTAACCATGTGCATGCTTTTTAAAAGGGAGTTAAATATTTTAATAAAAATCTCTTCTTTTATTATAAGTTTTGTCTTTAAGATGGGATTCTATTTAAGCAATCTCCCTTATGACCCTAGTGAATAATTTTATTTTAGGAAGGTTACATTATATTTTATTTTAGTGATAGTATTAATATTAAATATATATTGAAATTTGATTAAAATGTTGAAGATATTAATAAATGAAATTAATATATTTATATTGTAAAATAAAATAATATCTTATTAAATATATATTATAATGTTGGAATTTTTTTGGATAAAAGTTGTGTAAGTAGTTTAGTCCAACATTAAATGGGAATTACATCCATTATTAAGTACAAATGAAGCTGATGATGGATGAAGTTTTCACTTTAAATGCTAGACGTAGTTGATGATGTATTAAATGTCCACTAAAAATGTTGGATGTTTCAAAACTACTTATATACTTTTTATCAAGAAAATTCAAACATTGTGACTAATTGTGGAAATCTACACATTTCTATATATTACAAATTCAAATAAAACATATCAAATAAATAAAAAAAATATGAAAATAATAAAAAAACAAAGTACTTTGGTTAACAAAGTGAAACATACTCTCATAAGGAAGTACCACATTTCAGGAAAAGACAAATGATACAAATTGTGGAAAACATACCACTTCATTTATTGTGTATGTACTGTTGAATTTTCACTATGGTTAGCTGATGCATGAGGTTTACTTCATTTTCTGTTTAGCATTACTTGAACCATACACAATGACTGCAACAACTAGTTGCAGTAAACCAAGATCACAAGAAGAGTAACCATGCACAAGAACAGAAGAAATATCCTGGGAGACCCTTCTACATAAGGGAAGAAAACCCAACAATCGTTTGCTATATTCTCAAGAGAAGATCCCCCATCCACCACCAAACCTAGCACACAAAATGGTGTTGCTATGACTGAGAAAGCTAGCTCTTAGAAAAGTGTGAGCTACAGTTCTCATAATTTCATACCTCAACTTCTGAAATCACGAGATGACATGAGTGATGAGTGAGATCTACCTTTATTTATACAATAAATGACACATCAAAAGGTGTATCTATTGGCATAATAGGGCCAACCTGTACAACTTAATAATATAATAAATATAATTAATAATTACACCATATTAATTATCTTTACATGGTGGGGCCGACTTGTAACCTTTACAACACAATTAGGGTTACAAGTAAATCTTACACTTAGACAATATAACAAGGGATCCACACGTCCATTAGTGTTCAACCACTAGGGACATGCCTACCTATGCTCAACCACAGGGACATCATACTCAACAGAATCATCAAGAGTACCACATCGTCTCAACTCTCACATAGAGGAGAATGATACACCCATCACATGGGCACACCCAATGATGCCCCAACCACTGGGGGATGACTCAACTCTCTAGAGGAGAACGATGCCCCAACCACTGGGGGATGACTCAACTCTCACACAGAGGAGAACAATGCCCCATCACATGGGTATTCCCAACACTGGGCTCCCTCTCAGGTTGACTCAACTCAGTCACAGAGGATAACGTATCCTGGAGGATGTCTCACGACATTGCAATCATCAACATGTACTAGATGACTACACTTCAAATATCTTTGTGATATTGATTATGCTTTTTAACATATTATCATGTGATAGCATATTCTCTTTATCATTTGAAAATAGTGTGTTCTTTGAACTCCTCTTTGTTAGAAGATTGGATGATGGGATTGAAATTTTTTCTCAATTGCTAGGATTTTTTATTGGATTGCTAAGAACCTCAAGCTTAGTGAGGAAAATGTATTGTACTTGAATTTTAATATGTTTCAAATTACTAAATCCTTTGAAGGGTAAATCTCATATCCATATTATGGATTCATCATCTTAACATTGTATATATTAATATTGTGTTTGTTGAGTGTTAAAAATGATTCATTTTAACCCCGGATCTATCAAATGTTAAGAGAGATCAAATCCATGTTAATAATCTTCCATTTATTATTTTGTCATATATTATATCCAATAATTTATAGACACAAAACTCCATAAATACACAAAATTGATATATAATATATAGGAGTAAGTTAATAAAGTGGACAAACTCAATTTTTCTAATAAATCCAATTTTCTAAGAAGATAAAGTTTACTTCCATTATCAAAGTTCTTAGTTCTTATAACACGTGTAAAGTTCATATAAATTTAAGAAAGAATTTTGTCAAAAAAGATTCAACATATATAGTCCTTTTCGTCTTTAAACTCCTTACAATACACTGATTTCAGCATTGAATTGTTATGTTATTTTTTACAATAAATTGATTTTAACATAAGGTTATTATGTTTCTTTTTACAATGTATTGATTCCAAGATATAGTTAGTTATTGTGTTTGTTTTCACAATATAATGATTTCAAGTTATTATGTATTTTCACCATACATTGATTTTATTCTGAGGTTATTATATTTCTTGATTTGACTTTATTATAGTTATGTTTTTTTATTATAATATATTTGCTTTATCCTATAAAACTTTGTATATTTTTTTAATAATACATTGATTTCATCTCATGATTATTTTTTTTTTTTTTATTAAATCTAATTTTTAAAATATATTAAATTTAAAATATTATTAGAAGTTTATAAAAATTAAGGAAAAGTTTCTAAATCTAAAAGTTATTCAAGTGTGAGATTACATTGATTTCATCCCATGATTATTATTATTTTTTTATTAAATTTAATTTTTAAAATATATTAAATTTAAAATATTATTAGAAGTTTATAAAAATTAAGGAAAAGTTTTTAAATCTAAAAGTTATTCAAGTGTGAGATTAAAATGCATTAAACTTGATAGATTATTAGAAGTTTATAAAAATTAAGTAAACCTTTTCCAATATGGAAGTTATTCAAGTGTGAGATTAAAATGTATTAAATTTGATAAATTATTAAAAGTTTATGAAAATTAAGGAAAAGTTTTCAAATCTACAAGTTATTAAAGTGTGAGAAAAATAAGATAGAATTTGAGATGTAGTTAAGTAAGAATTTGTTGATTGTATAATAGAGTAGTGAATTACATTTATATTATGGGTAGATGTGTTATATGTATAAGCATTTTCAACATTTTTGAAATTAGTTCTCCACTTTTTGGGAGCTTGGGAACTGGTAGGAAAGGTCCCCAATTGGCTGAGAACTGTTTTAGGAACTTGAGAGTTTTTTGGGAGCTTCAACATCAAAGAAATGGGAGCTTAAGAACAAGTTTAAAAAACAGAGAACTTTAAATTAAAATGTAAATACTTTTATTTCATTATTACAAATACATATTGTAAATATTAGTAACAAGTGTGTGTATATATATAGAACCAGCCTATATCCATCTTAACTCATCTAGGCGCATGATAGATCAGGAGTTAAGAAGGATCTAAGATGGTTATATGAATATGAAAATACAATAAAAATGAACTATATGATTGATTCACATGAAAGAGAGATTGGAGCAAATGCTAAACATTGATAGGCAAACATACATGCATTAAAAATTATTTATTTCTACAACTATAAAGTTAACATTATTATGTTTTTGTATTTAAATAATTTTTAAAATAAGATTTACATACAATTCAGTCTTTGTTTTATAGTGATATTTTGAATAAATATAATAAAATGATTGATAACAAATTAAGTATTTGTAATAATTGAATAAAAATATTGACATTTTAATTTAGTAATACAAAAAATTAGTACTTATTAATACCAAAAATAAAATTTTAATTTAAAACTGGAAACTCCTTTCCAAGCTCCCATTTTTTTTGACATTAAAGCTCCCAAAAAATCCTAAATACCTAAAATTATTCCCAACCAATTGAGAGAGTTTCCTACTAGTTCAGAAATTATCAGAAACTTCAAAGCTACTTCATATTTTCGCAAAAACAATTCATATACAACTCTGAAAAACTCTCTTATAATAATCTTCAAAATATATACATTAAAGATAATTTTATCTTTAAATCCATCTTTTAAATAAAAAACGAATTTATATTTAAATTTCTTTTTGGTTTATCTCAATATTTAATAAATTCAAGTTAAAATGAATTTACATGCATTTGCATTTAAATTTCTTTTTTATTTATCTCCCTATTTAATAAATCCAAGTCAAAATGAATCTATGCTGCATTGACCATGATGACAGTGGTGATTATTATTGCTGTGTGGTAGATTGGGTTAAAAAGTGTAGATATGTGTTGCAGGTGCTGTTGTTGTATATGTTGTTGAAAGGATATATGCTGATTTCTCTTCATAAGCATGGGCATGTCTAATCGTACGAGCAAATCTTCTGTCAACTATTTCACGAAGGACTTGGTAGACCTGTGACAGGAGATTAGAGGGCAACCCTCTTTCTTTCCTTTCATTCTTTTCAAGGTGGCCAGGACTGAGCCCGCTCTCATATTCTTTAACTTCCTTGAAATCTCTTAGCAAGTTATCAGGCTCATCATTGCACTGGTTCTGGTTTCTCATACGTCCATGCTTAAAGCAATAACTTTCAACCCACTTCCATATCAGCTCTGCAGTGTTGCCCCTCATTCTGTTATCATCATTCTGCTTCTGGGCTTCCAAAAGAATGAGAATCTCGTCCAGAGTTCATATGGCCTTCCTGTGCTTTCTTCGTCTATCTCCTCCTGTGTCTGTGCTCTCCACTCCTCTTCACTCTAGCAAGGCAATAGTGGTTGGATCTGGCATGTTAATGGCATTGCTTATTCTCCTAAGAAGCTTGTCAAACACTACAGAAAAACATAAATGTTTAAGTATATCTATCGATAGAATGGAGCCTTTTCACCCAGGGATTTGTTTGGTAAAGTTTACCAAAATATACATACTCGACCTCTTCTGAATTTGAACTTATAATCTCTTCGGAAGAAACAGATGTTCTTAACCATTATACCCACTCAAGTTGTAGTGTTCAATCTAAATCTCTCAATACATCGATATTCTCATGAAATCATCTTGATGCCGATGCTCAAGTTTCATATTGATTGTGTAAACTTCTGGGCTTGGAGCATATGATCCAATAATAACAGTGGCGTATTTGGGCAGCTACGTACAACCCAACTAATCACGAATGGCGATTATAATTGAGTTAAAAAACATAGTGATTTGAATCTGGGATCAGGTCCCAATGCCACCATCAAAAACCCAGACCCAAAATCTCCACTTATTGGTGCAAACGAGGCCTCCTGCATTGGAATCCACTCCATCCCTTACACCGTAAGCATTAGGCTATAAAACCCCTAGCTATTATGATTTCTATGGTACAAATTTCTCTGCAGAATCATGCGTTCATTGACCATTTGCACGTGCTGGCACTATGCAAGATGGCTGCTCCTACCCTGAAGGAAGCATGGATGTTGACAGCCTGCAGTATTGGGGCATTCATGCTTAAAAATCCCCATCACCATTTCTCGTCAATCAGTTCTCAATATCGCTCATGAGATAAAATAAAAATTCAATACTCTCGAAATGCTCATGCAGTTCCACAGTTCTGCATCATTTCAAAGATTTTGCCACATTCCGATGGGATCCAAATCACATAATAGTATAAACAGAATCCCCACAGTAGCAACATCCATATAATACTGAGCTTCAAAATCCCAGTACTCCACAGCTCTGCATCATTTCAAAGATTTTGCCACATTCCGATTGGATCCAAATCACATAATAGTATAAACAGAATCCACACAGTAGCAACATCCATATAATACTGAGCTTCAAAATCCCAGTACTTCTGTCAATCATCTAGGAAAGATCCAGTTGACATTTAGCCCATAATACTTACAGCAGTTATAAAACTATTGCTATTTGCAGGGAATTGAACCTTCTGTCGAACACTTAGAGATAAACTCAAATTGACAATTAACCCATAATACTTATCCTAGTTATAAAATTATTGTGAATTAAGTGAGGTATTATTTTAAATAATAATATGTTTTGTATTTTGATATTTTATTTTGATTTTGGTGTTTTATTCAATATTTATGAGTTTTGCTGTCTACTGGCATAAATATTAATTGGTTATAAGGTGATTATATTCTCTTATTCAGCTTTCATTACATAGTATGAGTGTGCAAAATGATAAGAATATTAAAAATAATTTAAAACATGCATTTTGTAGCATTTTAAAATAGCTTTATGATTAAAAAATTTCATTTTTTCCTATTTTACATTAGTTGTAGGGATTAGTTTATGGTAATATATAAATGTCATAATCTAAACTTTGTATGAATTTGTCTTTTTCCAGTTATTTGGAACTGCATATATCAGTTATTACCAAATTGCAAAATTAAGTTTTAATAGAGGTATTCGAGGTAAGATTCATTTTTGAATGATGGAATTGCTTATATTAGTTGCAGTAGGGGTATTGGAAGGTGTTCAATCCATTTATGACCACTGAAAATAAGGGTAAGGAAAACTAGTAATATTTTTTGTTTGAAATCCTGTAAGAATCATTTTGGATTAATGCAATTGCATATGTTAATCATTAAAATTGTAAAATAGGTTGCAATAGGGGTACTTAAGGTAAGAATCATACTGAATTGATTAAGTTGCATATATCAATTGTTAACATTGCAACATTATGTTGCAATAGCTAAATCCATTTATAGATTAAAAACAACAATTTTAACAAATCTAAATTGACAATTTTAACAAAGATTTTATAGTTTGGTAAAACTTCAAAATCATAGAAAGTTTAGCTTTGAATTTTAAATTGTTAAAATCATTGTTTTTAATGTAGAARTTGATTGAGCACCCTCCAATATCCCTATGACAACCTGGATTTGCAATGTTAACCATTGATATATGCAATTCCATCAATCCAAAATGATTCTTACCAAGTTTTAAAAAAATGTTAATTTTCCTTCTATGTTATTTTGAGTGAAAGAAAAAGGTCAAATTCATTTAGATTACTGGATGTCCATAAAATAACATCTCTACTATGGTGATGGTTAACATTCACTGAGACCAAAATTGGTCTATTGACCTTAAGAAAAGTAAGAGATGTTATTTCCATGCTTGAAAAACATTAAGATAAGCATTATACCTTTATTTTGTGGTTTCTTGAAATAACTTATACAATTATAAATCTCTTTCTCTTTTTATGATTTTTAGAGTTGTTAAGCATACAAGTTTGATGAAAGAATATTAAAAAAAAAAAAAAACATTTGCTCTTTGTATTATTTTTTGGCACTTGTGATTGTGGTAGTATTTGGTTTCATGTATGGGATGAATGCTAAATTCTATAGAAAGCACATGATTCTCATGGAGGTAGCCACAACAATGACCACAAGGGACACTAGCTTTCTTGCAAATACAATTTAGGATGAAAAGACATTTTGGTCCTATAATAAGACCTATAACTACTTCCAATTAGCTAAGAGCTAAGATCTTGTCTAACTCTAACTTAAGGAAACATGTTAAGGGTTCAATACCCATACCTACTCCCTTATTGACCACAAGTAGATCATTTCACTTGAGGTCGTTTTCCTTGAATAAAAGTGATGAGTCAAGTTGCATTCATAGATAACTGGGAGTGGTTTTTCTTAAATAAAAGTGATGAGTTCCTTAAATAAAAGTGATGAGTCAAATTGCATTCATAGATAGCACCCAATGATGATTATCCTCATTGCCAATTAACAACTAAAAATTGACAACCAAATTATGATAAATTTTGTTACCTTAAAAAGATTGAGATGGCTCTAACCACTATTTCTTAATCAAATAAAATGAACTTAAATAATTAGATATTATAAATTATTTTAATTTTATTAAATATGTTCTCATATTGAAACAATATATATTATCACATTAAAATACTAAAAATGTTTATACATAAACAAATTAACTAAATAACAAATATTAACTTTAATGTTTTTTCCTTCAAAACACTTTTTGACATTGAGAAGATTTACAACAAACCCCTTTTAATTATTAGTCCCTGCATAAGGCCACTATTATAGCAATGCATTCATCCTTGACCATCCATTAACCAACATTTTCTTATGAATATTTTTATGCTTTCCAAATGTTATACATATACGGAACATAATAATCATTTTTTTTATAATATTTAAAGTGCTTTTATAAAAAATCCTATTGGTTAACAAGTTTAAAGTATTTTGATGGAGCTCTTTCAAAATGTTATAGATAGCCTAAGTTTTAAGTTTGATTAAAATTTTATAATGCATTTTCAGTCCCTTCCAAAGGTCATGACTATAGCATTTGATTAATTATTGACCATCAATTACTTTTCCTTTGAATACAAATATTTTCAGGCTTTCCAAAATTGTACATAGGTTAAAAGAAAGGCTTTGATATTTAGTTACAAGATCATCGATAGACTATATTCAGTTGCAATATCATTGATATATTTTCACTTTAGTTTCAAGATACATATACAATACTTTACTGGTTGGTTGAAGATACATTGTTCTGAAGTTGTTGTTGGAACATTGGAATCTTGAAAATCTTGGACCTACAATTAAAGTACATACTATCTACGGTCACTTTCCATTATTTTATCTATAAAAAAACAATGATTTGTCATATCTCAAGATCGATATGCTATTTTTTTCCCTTACAATGCATACTTTGTGTTTTAGATATTCAATGTCATTGTTCATTGCCATTTTTGAGTCTTTACTTTTTTTGAGTCTTTACTTGAATTTTCCATTTCATCAATTTCTCCATTTTAGGAGAGGCAATTCATTCCTATATCGTACCAATATAAGGTGCTTTCTTAAATAATGAGAATAGAATTGTCATCATTCTACAATATTGGATCCACTCATTGAGTGTAATTGAAGAGTTTCTTTTAAACCTATTGAGTTGGGTTAAGTTAACATGTTAGTCCGTTAATGTGTTCGTTAATGTGTTGTTAGTTATTTGGTTAATATATTAATGTAATATATATTGGTCCATTAATATTATGTTATTGGATATTTAGTTGATTTGAACATTTGGTTAATTTCGTTACTATTAATTGTTAACCAGTTGTTGGATAATTTTCTAAATACAAAGGACAATAGGTGGTATACAAAATTACTATTTCAAATGTAATAATGAAAGAAAGCACCTCTATGCAATTCTCAATTCTCAATAAAATCTTGGTTTCTTTTTTCTTTGTTACTTTCTTGACCTTCAACAAGTAGCCAAATATTGGAAGGTCCTTCACTCTATTTGAAATACCACACGAAACTTATATGTTTACATATAATGGAATGTTAATTAGTTAGATGTCTACTCTATAAATTATTTTATTTTAATTAGGTTGAAAATACTATTTTATTATCGTTAAGGTTGAATATTAGCATTAGATTTATTTGTTTTACAATGGGACTTTACAATGTTTTTTTAGATATAAATAGGTAGCTTTTATATTATGTAAATAGTGGAAGGTCCACTGGTCCAAATACTAAGAAGATCTCCTTCTCTTACATCATTCAAAGTACCTATCTCAGAGTTTCCTACTAAATAGAAGAACTAGGACTCCAGACAAAATGCAAAATTTTCTCTTGAGATTGTCAAAGAGCTTGTACAAAATTTGAAGTTCAAGCCAAGCTAGTTGCGTCTATTCCCCAAGTTGCTATAAATTCTACTAAAAAACTTAACATATAACATCCTGACTTAGCCGCAGAGCTGGGTTGAGACGGACTAACGGGTACATCCTTACCCTTGTACTGAAAATTTTTCACATCCCTGCTCGTACCACAGACCAGACGCACTGACCCCAGACGAATTCATAACTGGAAGGATAGACTTTTCGACGAATGCCATCTAATAATCCACATGCCGTCAACCCCAATTGCCACGTGCCCACATTCCTTATGCTATGGGACTTGCCCAATTCATTTAATAATGTTTTGAAATCCATGGAGATTATGGAATAGGGACCCAATGCACAATATATTGGGTGACTTGAAGTTCTCCTTTATTCAAAAGCGTGGCTTTGTTTGCTACCTTATCTGCCTCTTGATTTAAGGTTTGAAGGATATGGAATAATTCAATTCTATTAAAGGAGTTAACAATTTCTTTGTTTTTCCTGATGAGGTGGAGTAGTTTCATATTATTGGTCTTTGAGGAAGTATCTAAAGAACTTATCAAGAGACGTGAATCGCCAAAAACCAATGCTTTTGAGATTCCTAATTTCTTCAACTGAACTAATCCTTGCCACAAAGCCGGAGATTCTGCAATATTATTAGTGTCCTCCCCAATTCCCCAAGAATACTCTAAAATAACAATTTCCTCAGGATTTAGAATTATTCGTCCCCCTCCTGCCACCCTTGGATTACCTTTTGAAGCTCCATAAAAAAAAAGATTGTGCTTTTTAACAAACTTTCTCCAATTCACAAATTGCTTCGGGTCCAATATGATTTCCCAATCTTCTTTGTTCCAAAAGGGAAGAGAAGGGGACCCTGATTGCAAGAGGTCGCAAGAGGTCGAGATTGTGATACCACTCAGCTTCTTCATGGAGAAGAGGAGATTTATTTTCAGGAATAATTTGGGATTATAATCTCTCTCCCATAAGTGCTTTTTCTTTTGTCACAACACGAGAAGTGCTGGAAGCTTTCCCTCTGAATAGGCTTTCATTTCTTTCTAGCCACAATTTCCAAACAATAAATTTAGGAAGATTCAACCAACAGACTTTGAGTTTGTTTTTCTTCAAAAGAGGAAGATGAAAGAGATGCTCCCAAGTGCATAAGAGATCGGGGAGATTTCCCAGTAAGATCACTTTATCCTCCCAGGGAACTAGCGTCTGTGCCCAGACTTCCTTTACAAAGGAGCATTCCAAAAACAGATGGACTGAGGATTATTCTTGAGACAAGAATAAAGGTCATCGAGAAGGACCTACCAATCCTTTCCTTTTCAAATTTTCCCCTGTGAGGATGCTTCCATGAACTAGAGTCCATACAAATAGATCTACCTTTGGAAGACTTTTTGCCTTCCAAATTCCTTTCCAGACGGTTGGGTTTAAGGGCACACATGGGATAGAAACTAAGTTCTTGTAGCCTTGAGTCGCAGAATAAACACCAGAACTATTTCCCCAACCTATTTTGTCCTTTACTTTAGCAGCAAAAGGTGACTTACCTTGAAGTAATGAAAGAAACATGATCTTTTCTCCCTCTAGATGCCTGGAATACTTTGGAATTTCCCATCTTTTCCAAGTTCTTTTGCATACGCGTTCCACTATGAAATGTCCCAAAGGGTTTTTATTCCTTTCCCATGTAGCCATAATTTTAAATTATCAAAATTACTGATTTGTGCAAGAGGCGGACTGCCTAAGACTAAATCTTCCCAAATGTTTATGTGCTTCCCATTCCCACGGATCCATGTGAGCTTAGATTGGATGAGAGGCAACACATGTTTGCAAAGAGAGAATATAGGGGATCCTTTTTTAATCTTTGGCTCGTTATCCAAACTTTTCAATCTAGTTCCGAAGAAATATTTTTTCCACTGCACTTGTGTACTCCAACTTATCTTCCCAACTATCAGATTCCAAAGAATATTAGCTCCAAGAACGAGATTTTGCTGTTTGAGATATTTTATTTGAAGCCCTCCTTCCAAGATGGGTTTTTTAACTTTTCCCCAGCTAACTAGAGAGATTTTTTTATCATTGTTATTGCCTCCTTTCCAAAGGAATCCTCGAAGAATCATGTCGAATTTTGATAAAATTCTTTTGGGGGCTAACATCAAGGATCATTGGTAGATAGGAATGTTAGAGAGCAGTGACTTGATTAATACGATTTTCCCTGCCAAATTCAACCACGAAGCTCCCCAAGATTGAATTTTTGCTTTTACATTATCTAGAAGTGGAAGCCAATCCGAGGCTTTCGGGGCAGATTTACTTGGAAATAATGGAGCACTAGTTAGTTACGTAGTTTAACTCTACTTCAGTTTAATGTAGATCCTACTTTTTTGTGACTTTTTGTAACCGTGTAAGTAGATAGGATTCCTATATCATGATGTAATCATTCTTCAATCAATAATATATTGTGAGCGTAGCCTCACTAGTGTTGATTTTCTCATAATTCTAAGTTGGTATCAGAGTCACATTGAAGATCCGTGAAACCCATCTCTCTAAGGCGAGATCCAAAATGAAAGATCTCGAATTGATTTGAGAAAAATCACCGGCGCCCCCCTATACAATGTTAGAGGAGCATCGACGCCCTCACACTTATGAAATTGAAAAATTCGGATCCCGGACGCTCTCGTTGTATGCAACTAAGAGCGCTTCCCCTCAAATATCCCAGAGCGCTTCTAGCACCCCCTTCCATAGTACAAGAGCGCTAGCGCTCCCCTTCACGAGTCTCAGGAGCGCCAACCATTTTTTGAGAAGCGTGAATCTTTTTTGGGACGGATCCGTGAGAGCAGGTCGATGCAGGAGGACCATGAGCAAATCCGTGAGCATTAAAAAGGCCGATTTCATTTGAAAAATTAGCAGATCAATGGAGAAGAAATGGCTCCTTTCTTAGTATTCAAGGGAGTTGCGGCAACCCTTATTTTCTCATGCTTGTAGGTCGCGTGAGTTTTTTATATGTGTAAGGCCATCATCCTTCTTCCCTAACTTATCAATTTCAGCAACAACTCTCTCTTTGTCTGACCTGAATCTATCAAGCGTGAGTTTAGTCGTAAAACAAAGGTTGAGGTTTGTGTGAGTGGTGTTAAGGATTGCGTGAGTTCTTTTTGGAGCACGATTTCTTATGCAAATGATAGAGAAAGATAGTTTTATAAATCGTGAGGTGGAGTTATGATTTAAAAGTGGATGTTTGTGTATTAAAAAAAAAAGTTTTATTTTAATGAATTTAGAACTTTTTATACATAAATTGGTGTTGAGGTTTCTTTTTAATGGTTTTCTTATATATTTTTTAAGAAAACTGAGAGTCAAGGTAGAGATAGATCAGTGGATTTAAAGGCAGAGCGACAGACTATTCAACAAAAAGAGGAAATCGACGAAAGGTGAATCCGTTGTTTGGTTGGACGAGCAGACATTTGTAGAGACGACGAATTCGCTGGCAGAGACCTACCTCAACGAAGCCAGCAAATTAGATGGCACAGATTTCATTAACTGGAAATTCAAAATGCAGACCCTGATGGAGGGCTATGGTGTTTGAACCATTGCGAAGGGAACTGAAGCGAAACTTGATGTGGCTGCCGGTGCAACAACACAGATTCAAGACTGGGATAAGTGCAAAAATAAAGCCAAGGTATTGTTGCATATCTCTGTTAAAGATAACATAATTCCACATATTATAGAAGCTAACACTTCTGCTGAAACATGGACAACGCTTAAAGATTTATATGAAACTAGCAACCAAATCGTATTATGTTCCTGAAAACTAAATTGCTAGGCATTAAGATGGATGAAATTGAATCTGTTAGTTCATTTTTGGGTCGAATTAAAAAGGTGAAAGACAAGCTAGGAAACATAGGGGAAACAGTTTCCATCACTGATCTTGTCACTATTACCTTAAATAGTATGCTAGAAGATTATCAAATGTTCATAACAGGTCTCGCACCAAGGGAGAAACCTCCTACTTTTGAAGAATTGATAGGAATTTTACTACAAGAGGAAGAGAGGCACGAGAATCTGAAGCCTCATAATACAGATTTGGCACTGTGATCAAATAAGATATCCTTGAGAGGGAGATCATGAGAAAGAGGCAGAGGAGGTTGTTCATCGCAGAGAAGACAATCCCCAAGGCCGAATCAAGGTATGCCCTCTAATAGGAATGAGTCAAAGAGTTGTTTTTATTGTGGTCGACCAGGACATATTATTAGAGACTGTCATAAGAAGAAGAGTGATAATGCTAGGAATAAACCTAGAAAACACTGAGGTCATTATGCAAAAGAATCTTCAAATCATGATTTCAAATTGTTTATTGCTAGTGATGATATTGATGAACCCCCGAATTTTGATTCACGAGATCTTAGACTGTTTGTGTCCAATGCTGTTTTATCTACTAAAATAGATGATAGTGATGTCTGGTTTGTGGATTTTGGAGCATCAGTACATATGACATGTAATAAGTTGTGGTACACTAATTTTAAAGAAACACAGAATAGAGCCAACATATATCTTGGAGATGACCACGCTCATCAGATCAAGGGATACAAAGACATTCCAGTAACATTGTCGAATGGTACTATTTGTCACATTCGCAATGTTGTTTATGTGCCAGGGATAAAGAAAAATTTGATCTCTATGTCCACCATTACAGATCAAAACTTGAAGGTTAAATTCTTCAAGAATTATTGCATAGTGAAGGATCTGTTGGACCAATTCAAAACTGTTGCAATAGGATTCAGAGTAGGAGGTCTATACAAACTTGATGTTATCAGCAAAGCATATCACGCACTGACTTCTGCAACTATGCCAACAGAGAGTCTTTGGCATCAAAGGCATGGCCACATAAATCATCCTGATTTATTGTTATTATAGAAACATAATATGGTTGAAGGACTTCCCATGTTAAAGAATGAGAATATTTCTTGTGAAGGATGTGCATTAGGAAAGATGCACATAGATGAATTCCCCTCTAATCTTAATAGGAAAAAGAGAGATGCGTTAGATCTTGTGCATACTGATATTTGTGGGCCTATGCAGATTAGGTCTTTAGGAGGTGCATTTTACTTTCTGTTATTTATTGATGATTGCACGAGATACACATGGGTTTATTTACTTAGAAGAAAAAGTGATGTTTTTGAGTACTTTAAGGAATTCAGAAGCATGGTGGAAAAGAAGATAGGAAAATCCATCAAAATCCTTTGTTCAGATCAAGGGGGAGAGTATAAATTAGGGGACTTCATCAAATATTGCAATGATCATGGAATAGTACAACAGTTTATAGTACCCCACACTCCACAACATAATGGAGTGGCTGAAAGGAAAAACATAACTCTAGTAGAGTGTGCACACAGTATGATGAAATGTAAGAATCTCTCAAACACATTTTGGGCTGAAGCCATAAATACTGCAGTTTATTTAAAGAAGATAAGTCCAACAAAGTGTCTTGATAATGTTACTTCTTTCAAAGCCTTGTATGGTTCCAAACCTGCAGTTCATAATTTGAAAGTATTTGGGTGTAAGGATTTTGCACATATTCCAAAGGAGAATAGGAAGAAATTGGATGCTAAAGCCATTAAATGTATTTTCATAGGGTATTGTTCTGAATTCAAAGCATACAAACTGTTTGATCCTTCTACTCACAAAGTATTTGCAAGTAGAGATGTACTTTTCCATGAGCAGGAAGTAGGAAATCATGATGACAACAACCGTGAGGAATGACATAGACTTCTTTATGAAGAAGTTAAAGAAGAGAAACAACAACAACAACCACCATAGCAGCCATCACAACAGCCACCAAAGCAACAACCAAAACCGCAAAAACAACAACAACAAGAAGGACTCAGTGATATGGACACTTCAAGCAGTCACAATTCACCTAGATGTGAAGACAAATCTTCACAAAGTGGGGAGGAAGATAATCAATTGAGAAGATATTCACGATAGGTTCGAGTCCCTGAGAGTTGTAGAGACTATGCCCTGATGAGTAACATTTCAAATGTCATGGAACCCATGAGTTTTAATGAAGCCAATAAACATGATGAATGACGAAATGCAATGGAGGAAGAATATGAATCTATAATGAAAAATAATTCTTGGGAATTGACTGAATTGCCTAAACATAAAAATTCCATTGGATGCAAATAGATATACAAACCCAAGTTTATATCAGATGGTAGTATAGACAAATACAAGGCTAGATTGGTGGCAAAGGGGTATTCACAAACATAAGGTATTGATTATGCTAAAACATTTGCACCAGTAGCTAAATTGAATACTATCAGATTCTTAATTGCTTTAGCTACAAAGTACCATTGGAAGCTACACCAATTAGATGTTAAATCCACATTTTTGAATGGTGATTTAAATGAGGAGGTTTACCTTAATCAACCTGAAGGGTTTGTGGAGCATGGGCAAGAACACTTAGTGTGTAAGTTAAAGAATGCATTGTATGTACTAAAACAAGCACCTAGGTCATGGTATGAGAAGATATACTCTTTCTTTCTTCAATGGGGTTTTATGAGGAGCAAGAATGATCCAAATCTGTATACCAAATTTGATGAGCAGGGGTATATAGTATTGATTTCCTTATATGTTGATGATCTAGTAATTACATGAAATGCAGGGAAATTAATTGATGAAATCAAGGAGCAGTTGTCACAAGGTTTTGAAATGAAAGATCTTGGTGAGTTACATTACTGCCTAGGTCTTGAAGTTTTGAGAAATGCAGGCCAAACTTTTGTTTGTCAGAGTAAGCATGTCAAAGAAGTACTTAAGAGATTTAAAATGGATCAGTGTAAATCTTCTACTGTTCCTATGCAGCAGAATGTGAAACTTTCTTGTGATGATGGTTCGAAGGAAGTGAATGCCACTATGTATAGACAGATGGTGGGTAGTTTGAATTATCTCACAACAACCATACCTAATATTGCATATTTTTTGAGTGTGTTAAGTCAGTTTATGGAGAAACCTCAAGAAAGACATTGGAATGCAGCAAAGGCGGTACTCAGGTATCTAAAAGGAACACTTGATTATGATATTAAATATACTGATGCATCTGATGTTGAGTTGACAATTTACTTAGATTTTGATTGGGCTGGCAATCCAGATGATCGAAGATCGACCACTAGATATGTGTTTGGCATTGGATCCGGGGTTGTTTCATGGAGCAGTAAAAAGTAGCCTACTGTGTCTTTGTCTTCTACTAAAGCAGAATATAAAGCCTCGTGTGCAACAACTTGTGAAGGTGTTTGGTTGAGAAGACTTCTTCAATATGTTGGAGAAGAACAAAAGCAACCTACAATGATCAAATGTGATAATCAAAGTTCAATCAAGCTGGAGAATAATCTGATTTATCATGCAAGGACAAAACATGTTGATGCTTAGTTTCATTTTGTTAGAGAAAAATTGCAGTCCAATGAAATAGCTCTTATGTATTGTAATACTAGTGAAAATGCTGCTAATATTTTCACTAAGCCTCTTGGAAAGATTAAGTTTGAGCTATTTAGGGAGATGTTAGGTGTATAAGTCAATTCATTCTCCATTAAGGGGGAGACTTGGAAATAATGGAGCACTAGTTAGTTACGTAGTTGAACGAGCTACTTCTGTTTAATGTAGATCCTACTTTTCTGTGATTTTTTGTAACCGCCTAAGTAGATAGGATTCCTATATCATGATGTAATGAGTCTTCAATCAATAATAGATTGTGAGCGTAGCCTCACCAGTGTTGGTTTTCTCATAATTCTAAGTGATTTGAAGATAGGAATCCCCAGATATTTGAAGGAGTCATATTGGAATCCCCAGATATTTGAAGGAGTCATATTGGGTCGTTTCTTCAATTTCCAAAACTTCTGAAATTTCACCCAAATACCTTGGGGTGACATTCGAGCTATAGATTTGACTCTTCCTATGGTTGATCTTGCTTCTCGAGACATTACAATAAGAGTCAAGTTCCAGTTTAAATTTCCTAGCTATTTGAGTTCTAGCCCCTCTTAGAAGCAGAGTGTCATCAACTAATTGAGCATGATTAATTTCTTTCACCTCCTTAACCATCCATAAGCCAATCATTTCTTGATCCTGGCGACACTTTTCTAGCTGAAAACTAAAAACTGAGGCCTGAATTGCATAAAGAAGAGGAGAGAGAGGGAAACATTGTCGGAGCCCTCATGAGGCCTTGAAGAAATCAACTGCTCTACCATTTACTAACAGGGCTATCCAAGGTTCTCCTATGCAGGCTTTCACCCATCATATAAATATAAATGATGGATCAAACCCGAATCTTCTCATGAATTTAAAAATAAAATCTTGGCGAAATCAATCAAAAGCATTGGCTAGATCAAGCTTTACTACCATACCTCTTTCTCGATGAAGTAGGCTTGAGTGTAATGCCTCTTGAGCCAAAATAATATTGTCTAAGATCCTCCTTCCTTTGACAAACCCTCCTTGACTCTCTAGAATAATTGATGGAAGCACCTCTTTCAATCTGTTTTCCATTACTTTTGTTATTATCTTATAGCCAATATTGCAAATGGAGATAGGCCGAAATCTATCAAAAGTGGCTGCATCTTTTTCTTTCGGGATGAGAGCTAAGAAAGCAGAGTTTGTGCTCCCTCCTATTTTATCACACTGTTGTGATTTCATAACCATTATATGCAGATCCTTTTTTATGGTTTGCCAACAGGCTTTTAAGAATCTGGCTGTAAATCCATCTAGACCTGGAGCCTTATCACGTTCCATTTCTTCCAGAGCTTGTTTGATTTCTTCCCTAGTAACTGGGGATGTTAACTTTTAGTTGACTTCTTCATGAACCTTAGTCGGAATTAGGTCCAAGACACTTTGTTGCTCACCACCCTGGAACGTCCCTTCTTCATAGTAGATTGCTTTGAATTGCAAGTCTGCTTCTTCCTTTATTCTAGCAAAATATGTGATGGGTTGTCCTTGGACTTGAATCTACGAAACTGTTTTGAATTGTTTCTGTGCTTCCACTTTTTTATGGAAGAATGTTATGTTTCAGTCCCCCGCTTGTAACCACAAGCTTCTAGATTTTTGTGTCCAGAATTCCTCTTCGACTTTACAAGCCGAGTGGATGGCTCTATGGAGAGAAGATTCTTTTCTTAAGTGTTCTTGTCTTACTTCTGCTCCTTCCATGCTAGTTTGATGTTGGTCTAAATTTTGTTGCGCTTCTATTCTTATTTTCAGCGGGGTTTTCTTTTCTTTTCTTATTAGTAATAAAAATAATTTATTACTACGAAATTGACATTTTATCATTCCAAAATGTTTAATAAATAGATTTATAAACAATTCATTTCAAAATGGTAATATGTAAATGAATTCTATGTCTCTTTTTTGTTTTAACTTGTTATCAAATAACAACTTGTAAGAAAAATAAGAAAAATATTTAATAAAAAAAAACATTTTTCAAAATTCCACACAATGTAATAATTTTCATAAAATTAAGCAAATATAATAATTTACATAAAAAGATATTCATATTTGTAAAAATAAATTTCTTATCAATATATTATAATTCCACAATTTTTAAAAGTGATTCCAATAGACAGCCACCGAGAGAAGCAGTGAGAGAAGGAGGTGTCGCTCCAAGATAAAGGCAGCGAGAGATGAAACAACACTAGTGACCAGACCGACTGGGTGAAAGAGCAGCAGACCATTAAATGGTGTATGCATGGGATGCAGAAGTAAATAAACTAAATAATAAAAATAGAATCAAATGTGTTATGATTATTCACAATTACACCAAGACCTTGGTTAAATAAATTAAATAATTAAAATATAATTAAATGTGATGTGGTCATTCACAATTACACTGAGAGATTACAAGGACCTTGATAAAACAAGCATGAAATCCAAACCAAACAACCATGGTATATGCTATACACAAAAACAACCTTTGGACAGGGACATTGTTATTGCACACTTATTAAAATAGTATTTAATTTTTAATATAGATAATTAAGATAATATTTAATTTTAAATACAGATTTAATCATATGTTTATTTACTTTATCAAATTATATATTAAAAAGATTAAAAAAAAACACAACTTAAAATATATATTGAAATTACATTCTACAAAAATCCCCATTCCAAATAAAATGGTATTTGATTTTTAATATAGATAAACATATGTTTATTTACTTTTTCAAATTATATATTAAAAAGATTAAAAAAACAAAAAAAAACAAAAAAAAAAACAAATAACATAAAATATATATTTAAATTACATCCTAAAAATATCCCATTTAAAAAGATTAAAAAAACAAAAAACAAAAAAAACACATAACATAAAATATATATTGAAATTACATCCTAAAAATATCCCCATTTCAAAACCATTGAGAAAAAATTACTGTATCTATAACTAGTTGCAGCATCCATATGCTAGTATCTCCCATGCTATCCACCTTTCTTCATTTATGAATCTAAACACTTTACTTACAGTCATCGCAACCTTTCATTGCATATAAAAAAATTTAAAAAGTATTTTAAAATGTCCTTTGACATACATTCTTCAACATAACATAATAGTCACTAAAACTATCATATAATCTTTTTAAACAAACAAGATGTGTGATACAATTTCTCAAATAAAATTATAAGGTCATGAAGTTGGAAGCCTCGAAGAATGGTTAAGAATTCCTAAAACAATTACAAGTTATTAATTAAAAGGGTAAAGTGGTTATAACAAGAAAATATAGGTTGGCCCTTAAGTTAAGGAAACAAGTCACATGGATAAGTATAAATACACTTCAAAAAGCTTCTCATTCTTACACACACAAATTTATTGAATATCTTCTATGTGAGCACACTTGATCTATTTGGCGAATCTGAAGTAGAAAGTCTAAGGTAATGAAGGAGAGAGAAGGTGAAAGTTTAAGGATTTCAAAGAAGAGTGAGGGTTTTTGATAAACCCTAATTTGGCTAATCTCTGCGGGTCAAACTACTGGTGTTCCGCGAGGCACCCCCATGGGTTTCTTAGTGTCTGTCACGCGAGGCCTCGCGTGACACTTATCTTGATCCCGCGAGGCTCATATAGATATAGGGGAGGATGCTAGTACCAAGTTGTTGAGGATGAGGAAAATCTACATGTATGTAATCTTATGTATTAGGTCAACTATAGGTGAAAATGTATGTCTATATGCATGTTTTGAGGGTTACTGTTGATGATGTTATGGTGCATGCTTGAGGCATGTATTTGGTATCTTGTTGAGGCATTGGTATATGCTTGAGGCACATCTTTGGCACATGTATGAGGTGCATTTATTGGTGATATTGATGCATGTTTGAGGCACATATTGATGAGGTTATGGCACATGTTTGAGGTACATGCATTGCATGTTGTGGAACACGCTTGAGGCATGTCTTGGTTATTTTGTTACATCTTGAGGTACACCTTGGTGATGTTACAGTACATTGATTAGAAGCATATGTTGGCTATATTGTTATCTTGTCTATCTTGGTATATGTCATGGTGACGCTATCACATGCTTGAGGCAGTTCATTGATTATATCTTATGGTACATGGTGTATGGCATGATTGAGGCATATCATGACT
>ML787290.1:1170656-1204126 GCA_009831015.1 Picea engelmannii | reverse complement strand
TATTTGTTTGATTCCATATCTAAGCTGCTTGATAAGTCTTTTGTAGGTCTGACTGTCAGGAGGAACAGTGGCATGCACAGTCTCAATAGGATTTTTCTCAGACTCCTCTTCCTTCTACATGGGAAGTGTCTTATCTACCTCATCAGTTTCCTTGATGGATTTACTTTTATTCTTCTTCTTCTACACAGGGATTTCTTCATTTCTTATCACAGGATCCTAAAAGTCTTTCATAGAGGTTTCATCTTTTCTCTCCAAATTTCTTTTGATACCTTTACCTTTACCTTTCTGTACAACGACTTCTTGTTTTTATTCCACATGCTTTTCAATGCCTTTACCCTTCTTTTTTTGAATAGGGGTTTCTGGTAAAGACTTCTCTTTGAAAAACTCCTTAGGAATTGATGACCTTGTGAAAGGTATGTTACCCTTGATTTCAGTTGCTAGAGGAGAAGAGGGAAAGAGAAGATTCTTCCCTCTCTTAGATGTAGATTTGGTAGAAGAAGGTACATCTTCTAACCCTGGTGGAGGAGGTGGTGGAAAATTTCTTGTGTGGAGAAGGACAAACTTCCTCCTAGACTTCTATGACCTGCTTGTTGATCTCTAAAACTTGAAAAGGGGCTCTGCCCTTTCTCTTCCTACTGGTCCCTGCTTTAGAAGTACTGGTGGGTGACAAAGGACTCACCTTCTGTGATTGAGGAGTTGGTGCTATATCCAACTTGAAATGAGAGATAACAACAAAATACTCCCATGAAATCTCTTTCTTACCCAATTCCTTAGAGACTAGCATTCTGATTAATCCAGAGTGGAAAAGGCTAGAATCCACATCTTTAGATTTGGCTTGTATCATGTTTGACATCTTACCTATACTCCTCAATAAGTAATAGGGAATATTCATCTCAAACTTACCAGTAAAATGTAGCAACAACCTTATATGGTATTGGTACAATGTGTTAAATCTCCCTTCACAAGTAAAATATCTCTGTATGATCTTCAATAATCTATCAAATTGTTCAATCAATTGACTCCTTGCCATACTTTTGGACAAATCATTGGCTTGATATTCAGGTTTAAAAATATCTTTTTCATAGGCTGAACTCAAAGCCATGACTTTGAACCACTTTTCACCTGTAATGGGGATCCCTATTGTAGCTGAGATAGAGGCTTCAGTCACCTCAAACTCTAAATCCCCAACCTTGGTTTTCCTACCATCAAACTGTAATGCAAACTGTCTTGCTACCCCTGGATGGCCTCTCTGCATGTTTTGATAGAAAGAGAGGCACCCTACTCTTTGAAAGGCCTCTCTTTCCATGGGCTCTGTATCAAAAATATGTATGTCCACTAGTTCTATCCTAACCACCTTGCCACATGTGTGTGTCTTCCTCGATTGAGGACTCTCCATGGCTCAGAATTAGGGATTTTGAAAGGCTTAAGGGATGGTAATGACTAGGAAGGATTTGAATAGGGCTTAAAATATATAAGGCTAGCCCTTTTAGACAGACTAATGCTAGTAATTCAAGCTCGACTTTAGGAATTAAACCCTTAGGCTTGTACAGTTATTCTGGAGTGTAAATAGTGAGGAGGTGATCCGAAATTGTCCCTCTGTAATTGAGTAAAAACAACAAACTCTAAGGTGAAAGGAAGAATGAAAAACAGAGAGGGTTTGAGAATCACCTCTGGGTAGCGCAACGCATACACAGAGGATAGGCTATTTACAGTCTTGCGATTTCAATGGTTAAAGAAAACAGTAGTGATCAGACCATAGATATAGGAAAATAATCTTACAAGTCTTAAGAGGAGAAAATACAAGGTTACTAGGAAAATATGGATTCCTTACTACTATGAAAGCTTAGCAAACCGAAAACCCGAGAACAAATTTCCCGTGAAAATTAATATGCAGAAGAGGCAACACAGGATACTTTTGGAGTAGACACCCATTGATATCTTCAATGCAATCTTAGGATGAAATTGAGATAACTTCAGCCCTGGAATCTTTCTCAGCATCGGATTTGGTTGACATGCGGTCGCCTAATCATAACTTGTGAATTTGCGCAATGCAACACTGTTGAGTTTTTCAAAATTAGAAATTGTTACTAAGGCTCATAAATGAAAGATATTTGAAGGTGTCTTTAACTGACTTTTGGAACTGAAAACAAGGGACATGACATCAGTCATGGAAATCATGACTCGAGGTGGAAGTATGATGAACGTGATAGGAGCTATAGAACTGCCTGATGAGTAGGCAGTGCTTCCAGTCCAAAACATGATTGGATAGGTAAACAAGGACAATGAGGCATGTTTATGAGATCATGAGTCAAGAGGAAGAGGTGTCACATTAGTTTAGCAATGGGAGGGATCGAACTAGGGACAAGTCATGAAAGAGACCAAAAATAAATCAAAAGCTAAAATGGTTCAGGGATCAAAAATCAATTTAAGGATCAAACTAGAGCTAAAATGCAAAACTCTAATCATATAAGGGGTCCTACTAATCATAAACTAATAAAGGAATGGAACTTTCAAAGAAAATTAAAATCTAAGGCTTAAAAAAGGGAATGAAAACAAACCAAAAGACACAAGGCAATTTAGTGTGATAACAAGATCAATGGAGGATATCATGAAATTCCAGGAGGGTAGTGCTGAACTTTCAAATTGCCAAGTGGGAAATGAAGTGAGAACAACTAATCTCATAAACAACCAGGAGGGAAGGATAAGAATCCCAATTTTCCAGGTGGGCAAGGGAGAGGAGAGGAGACTATCTAAAAGTATCAGGATATTAGAGGTGATTTCATATCAACAAGGAGTGTTGATGGAGGAGGATCAGAGGAACATTCTGATCATTGGATAAATTGAGATATTCATGCCAAATAACCAATTAGGGGCTAGTGCACCATATGAAAGTGAAACAAAGGAAAGACAACCATTTGTGACTGTCATGGAGGAGAAGGAGAAGATACTAACATCTACCCCAATATAAGAAGAAGAGAATCCAATATAATTGCTCAGAATTTTCAACCAGGAAGATGAACAGGAGATGACTGCAATAGTGAAGCGTGCAACAGAAGAGGAATCAATCAGCATGGATTTTGTTAATCTATGTGAAGCACTGGAAGCGCTAGAGATAGGGTGATAGTGAAAAGCATGCACATCCAATAGGTTAAGTTGGAAACATATGAATGAATATGCCAGAATGAGGAAGTGAAGCAAAAAATATTTCCAATGAGCTAGCCAGCGGGTCAGCTAGAAGAAGTTGTAGAGGAGATAAGGAGGTTGATGTTGAGATAAAAAAAAATCTATCTGACAACAACACCCCCTTGTCCTCCCTTCGAGGTTGGATCGACCTCCTGATCTAGGGTTGTTCAAGTCTTCGAGTAAAAAAAAAATGACTCATCGGCTCCTGATGGAACCATCCTTTAACTTGACACAGGCCCTCGTTCACTTCCTCAGCACCCACGATGTAGTGCCTACAGACCCTCTCTTTTTAGTGCCTTCAGTTCTTGCGTCAACTTCCTTAGCTCCCGATTCTAAGCTCCTCCCTTGATGTGATCATGGGCTAAGACCATGGTTCAATTCCCTTCGCGACCCCACACTTCAGGATTTTTGTGATCTGCTTTCTCTGTTTTCCCGATTTCTGAATCGGTGAATGCTTTGGGACCAAATATATGGTCCTCGTTCTTCCCACGATCAACGACTGTGATTGAATCATGAGTTCAGAATTTGCAAGTCCTATATTCTCCTAACTCTACCTCTTCTGAATTACAAACCAGTGATGCACTGATCCTTTGCCACGTGCCCTTCTAGATCCAACGGTCCAGATTGAAATCGCCCTTCGCGAAGATCCTTTGTTTTCTCCCAGCAAATATTATGAAGTTTCCTCTCCTGAACTTCTTGATCTCCTTCCACCTGTCTCCTCCTCGACAATGGGTGACTTCTCCATCTTAGGGCCTTCAATAAATCCTTGGATTCCTTGCACCCTTAGTGTGATTTCACCTTTCGAGACTTAGGTTGTTCTCGAAGGTTTATTTCACTCCTTAGAGAAATCTGTGCAACTCTCTTGCAACTTTGCTTGGCTTGAAAACCTTCAGGGTTCCAAGTTCCTCTGTGAGCTTTTCCTGCCCTCCTGGAAATTTATCGTTCTTCTTCCTAAGATTATAAGGTGAATCTGCAACACCTTAGGTGCACTCCTTGCACTTGGATCAATTCTTCGACGACTTCTCTTTTGACCTCTTGGAAAGTTTTAAGGCATTTCCTTTCCTTTGTCGATGCACTTCTTGCAAATCCTTCCTTCACCAGAATGTTCAGCAATTCTGGATTCTCCTACACCTTCGATCATGTAGTTCCTGGGTATGCTCATGAAATATCAAGGCCCTCCTGGAAGAGAATTCCATAGTGTTCAACAACTCTGTGTTGTGCCTCTCTCCATACAGTATTTATTTTCAAGGAACTTAACCGCCTTGAAATTTCTCCCTGAGTTTGTAAATAATTCTGGTGTGCCCTCCTGGAAACTCCTCTTCTAACTCCACTAGGTTCATATACGTACTCCTTGTGTCGAATTACAAAGTTTTCCAACTCTCTCAGGCACTCCTTGGACTTGGGCTAGAGTTCCAAACTTAACTTAACACGCTCTCAAATAGGAAACTGTATCTTTATTCCTACAGATGATTTCTAACATTCATATACAACTCATATGCATGTAAAAGACATTCATAGCACAGCATCCATTGAACAAAAATATAAAACAGGAAAAAGTGTCATTTTCTATTAATGGTGGAACATCAAATTACAATGGTGGAGTCAGAGCTGCAATTGAGTCTTGGATATCTGGTTTTCTCGCCTAACCTATTTGAAATTGTCTAGTAGTTCGCCACTTAACCTCTACTTTGCTTACAATACAAATATTTATACAAGAGGGGCTCAATGAGATTCCCCCACAAGATAACTAATGGTGTCAAATCACCACCCCTAACGCTTATTGAAAGGACAAATTACAATGATGGAAATTATGCTCCAAATCGGACACAGATCTATCTCCCTGTCAGCCTATTAATAGTGAATTTATCTCTAGCTTGTGCGAAAGCATGATATAGCTCTTCCATATTGTCCTCAATAAATGCCTAGATCATGCCTTGGATTCTCGAGGAAAAAATGAGAGGGTGATGCCTCTCCTTTATTGAATGCACACCACGCATGTTGATTAGTTGGCACGTGCTGAGATGGAGCGATGCTCCTGCATCATACTCCATAGGGGAAAAAAGCATGAGCTCCTCCTCATGAGCTCTCCAACGTGGTTGAAATCCACCTAGATCCCAAACTTTCTCTTGGAGTTGTCTCTCGACTCCTCTGCTTGACCACTTCTTCTATTCCTACATCTTCCCCGCTACTCATGCAGGTTTCTTCTCATCCAGCTTCCTATCACTATCTGAATTCTCTGTCGACTCTAACATCAGCTTCCTTATTTCCTCAATCACCCTGTCCAGCTGCTCCATTGGCTAGTTATTCTGTTGCGACCATCTTGTTGTGATCTCCCCTTGTCAATGGGAAAATCACACTAACTTCCCAAGACATCTTCATATTTTGTGGTATTAGATTGCCACTCTATTGCATCCTCAACTTCTACATTCCCTACATTGAACTGTCCTTTAGCTGATCCTCATGACAGATTGATCTCTGTCAGTTCTTCAGCTGGTTCTGTTCCAGCTTTCCCTAGCTACTCCTGATGCTGGTATAGTTCTTCCTCTACTTCCAACTTAGCCGATTGGATGTGCATGCCCTGCACTACCACTCTCTTCTCAAGAGCATATAATTCTTCACACATATCAATGAAGCCTATGTTGAATGCTTCTTCCTCTACTGTAGACCCCAGTGCTACATTCATCTCCTGTTCAACTTCCTGATTGAGAATGTCAACAGATCTTGTTGAATCCTCTTCTCCTCCTGTTGGGACAGACCTCGGTATTTGTTCCTTTTACTCCTTGATAGTCTTTTCCTTCTATCCTCATGTCACCTCTGAAAAATCTATGCTAGCATTTCCTCGGTTTCTTGGTAGGAATATCTCAACTCCTCCAATGATCAGAATGTCACTATGATTCTCCTCCTTCACTGTGATGAAATTTTCTAACTTGTCATCATCTTCATTCAAGCCGCTCACTGTTATGCGTGAATATCCATCTGAGTGAGGATTTTCTTCTTCTTCCTCCTCATCTGTTAATGAAATCTCAGTTGAGCTCACCTCTTATCCCTTGCTCACCTGGAAACTTGGGATGTCTCCTCTTCCCCCCTCGCAATTTATGAGATCCACTAATTCCCTCTCATTTCCCACCTAGAAATCTATGAGACTCTTACCATATCTCTTTCCCTTATGACTGAGGTTTTCAGCATGCCTCAACCATCTCTTTAATACCTATTGTTTCTCTCTGGCCAAAAACATCTGAACATGCCATATAGCTATATTCTTCAAAGGCCATTCGTACCTCCAGTGTACCTTTGACTCATGTTGCATATTGAATGTTATTTCCTCCATCTTTGCTCGAATTTCACTGAGCTCCTTGTCCATATCCGCCTTGCTCTTCTGTGATTGGACTTATCCTTGACCATGCTTATGACTATCAATGGCCATATCACTTTGTATACAACTCACTTAGTTTCTTACCATTTTTTGTAGACCCTACAACAAATCCAACAGAGCATCGCACCTTGTTTCTCTGGCTTACAGAAATTAATTCTGCACCATCTCCTTTTCTTCTTTCCCTCAGTCTGAGAGAAATCAAGCTCTAATACCATGTGACACCAACTCCCCATTATCCTCCCTCCAGGGTTGGATTGACCTCCCATTCTAGGATCATTCAAGTCTTCAAGTAAAACAAAATGACTCATTGACTCCTGATGGAACCATCCCTTAACTTGACAGGGGCCCTCTTTCACTTCCTCGACACCTGCAATGTAGTGCTTGTGGACCCTCTCTTTAGCGCCTTTAGTTCTTGAACTAACTTCCTTAGCTCCTGATCCTAATATCCTCCCTTGATATGACCACGGGATAGGACCATGTGTCAATTATCTTCGTGACCCCGTGCTTCGGGACTTTCGTGATATTCTTTCTCCATTTCCTCAATTTTCAAATCGGTGAATGCTTCGGGACCAGATCTACAGTTCTCATTCTTCCCACAATCAATGACTATGATCAAATCATGAGTTTGGACTTCGTGAGTTTTATCTTATCTCGACTCTATCTCTTCCAACTTATGAACCAATGATGTGCTAATCCTTTTCCACGTGCCCTTCCATATCCAATGGTTTGGATTAAGATCTCCCTTCATGACTTCGCAAAGTTCTTTTTCTCGAAAAACCTTACGAAGTTTCCTCTCCTGAAATTCTCGATCTCCTTCCACCTGTCTCCTCCTCAACACTGGGTGAATTCTCCATATTCGGGCCTTCGACAAATGCTCAAATTCCTTGCACCCTTAGTGTGATTTCACCTTTCAAGACTTAGAGTGTTCTCAAAGGTTTCTTTCACTCCTTGCATAAATCCATGCAACTCTCCAATTACTTTTCTCATCTTGAAAACCTTCAAGGTTCCAAGTTCCTTTGCGAGCTTCTCCTGCCCTCTTGGCAGTTTATCGCTCTTCTTCCTGAATTTATAAGGAGAATTTGAAACACCTTAGGTGCACTCCTTGCACTTGGCTCAGTTCTTCGATGGCTTCTCTCTCGGCCTCCTGGAAAGTTTTAAGGAATTTCCTTTCCTTTGTCGATGCACTTCTTGCAAAGCCTTCCTTCACCAGAATGTTCAAAAATTATGGGATTCTCCTACACCTTCGATCATGTAGCTTATGGGTATTCTCACACAAGCTCAATGTCCTCCTAGCAGAGTATTCCAGAGTGTTCAGCAACTCTGCAGTGTCCCTCTCTCCACACAATCTTTATTTTCAAGGAACTTAACCACCTTGAAATTTCTCTTTGAATCTGTAAATAAATATGGTGTTCCCTCCTGGAAACTCCTCTTCTGACTCCACTGAGTTTAGATACGCACTCCTTGCATAGTCTTACATAGTTTTGCATCTTTGTCATGCACTCCTTGCACTTGGCCTAGAGTTTCAGACTTAACTTAACACAATCTCATATAGGAAACTGTATCTCTATCCCTGCAGACGACTTCTAACATCCATCTACAACTCATATGCATGTAAAAGACATTCATAGCACAACATCCATTGAACATAAATGTAAAAAAGGAAAAAATGTCATTTTCTATTAATGGTGGAACATCAAATTACAATGGTGGAGTCTAAGCTGCAACCGATTCTCATCTCTCTGGTTTTCTCCCCTAACCTATCTGAAATTGTTTAGCAGTTTTCCACCTAACCTCTACTTTTATTACAATACAAAGATTTATACAAGAGGGGATCAATGAGCTACCCTTTCAAGCTAACTAATGGTGTCAAATCACCACCCTAATGCTTATCAAAAGGCCAAATTACAATGATGGAAATTCTGCTCCAAATCGGACGTAGATCTATCTTTCCATCAACATATTAATGGAGACATTATATCCATCTTGTGTGAAAGAATGATATGGCTCTTCCATGTTGTCTTCAATAAATGCTTGGATCATGCCTTGGATTCTCGAGGCACAAATGTGAGGGAAACACCTCTCCTTTCTTGAATGCGCACCATGCATGTTAATTAGCTGGCGCGTGCTGAGATGGAGCGATGCTTCTGCATCACTGTCAGTAGGAGGAAGTTGAACAGAAGAGGACCTGCAATAACAACAGGGAAGCAGAAGAAGCAACAACAACAAAGAAGAGGAGTAGGAGGATATCTCCAAAGAAGTGTTTGGGATCCAGGGGATTTCAACAACAGAGCAAAGGAGCTCATAAGCAGGAGCTCATGATTTTCCTAGTAGTGGAGTATGATGTAGGAGCATCGCTCCACCTCAGAAACACACCAGCTATATAGCACATCCACGCACATTCAATGAGGGGAGAGGTGCGAGCCCTCTCATTTTCCCCTCAATTTTAAAATTTAAATATAATTAAAAGTGATTAATGTTGTTAGGCTTGGTAGAGTTGAGTTATTTCCTTTATATAGGAATTCATTAGAGTCACCTTTATTAGGCTTGAGTTGTACAGATCTTGAGCTTTGCCTCAGATCTGAAGATGTGTGTGATCATTCAATGTAATAGCTCAGTAGTTAGGTGCTGTAAATGGTGATAAGAAACCACTAGAGTATAAGAGTGAAAGACTGTACGAGTCTCCTCTTGTATAAATATGTGTATCATATTCCCAGGAGAGGCTGTTGAAAGATGATGGTAGATCATTTTAATACAAGGACAGAAGAGTCGAGACTCAATTGCATTCTGAGCTCATACATTGTATTTGACATTCTGTTATTAATATAAAAGAAAATATTTCACTGTTCATGAGTTCCTGTGTGGTGCATGTTTTTCTATGAATGCATTTTAATGTTATCTGTGTGTGTATGCATTCATGTATGTTGTAGATGTATGAATAGGTTCCATCTACAGGGTAAAGGTATAATTTCTCTATATGTTTGGGAGTGTGTTAAATTTTTATGGTTCTTTAGGATGTGAAAGGAGTGCACGACAAAGTATTGAACTCTGTAGCCAATGCAAGGAGTGTGTATCTGAACTCTGTTTTGAATTTAGAGGAGAACGTTCTAGGAGGGAACACTGGGATAGTTTATAGACTCAAGGAGGAGCCTCAAGGTTACTGAACACCTTGGAGGAGGAACTGTGCAGGAGAAGGCACATAAGACATAGTTTTTGAACATTATGTAGATCTCTGCCAGGAGGGATTGAGTAGGTGCAAGTGTGCACGAAAGGATTCTATTTTGAGTCTGAAGAGAAGGGTGTCAGAGAGAAAGACACCACAAAGTTATTGAACACTCTGTAAGATTAGCAAGGAGTGCTTTGAGCAAGTGCAAGGAGTGCACAAAACCAACATACTCTGAAGTGTTGGGAGAAATTGAGGAAACCCGAAGTTATTGAACACTCTGAGGGAGAGGCTCTATAAGGAGTGCATTGAGAAGACACAAGGAATGTGCAGGAAGATTTACTAAAAAAACTTCTTAGTCTGAAGCCATTTTAAGGCCATTCAAGTGAAAAGAGTGCATAGACGTGAACTTACTCCAAGTTCAGAAGCTTAGAAGAGTGTAGAGAGTGCCAGGAGGGAACCATAAATCCTTTGAAGTAAATTCAAGGGATGAAACCCTTAGGAGACTGAGCAAGTTGAAAGTGTTGGATTACTGAGAGGGGGGGTGAATCAATAATATAGCAATTTAAAATTTTTGAACCATATAATGCAAGTGTTATATTAGTGTAGAATTATCATCCAATAATTCCATAGTAAATGAAAAAATGATCAATCATACACATACATAGTACAACAATTTTTTTACATGGAAACCCAAAGCAGGAGAAAACCACAGAATGTTTTTTCTTATATGTCTTGAATAATTACATTAACTGGAATCACCAACTTCCTTTGTTTTCCAACTGCAACTGGAAGGAGTCTCCAACCCCCTAATTTCTCAGGCTACAACCTGAGGGAAGCTCCAACTCCCCAATTATCTGGCTAGAACCAGAAGGAGGCTACGACCCTCTATGTTCTCCATATACAACCGGAAGGTGGCTAAAACCACCTATCCTTGCCCCATCCAACTACCCTGATGTAGAAGTAGAATGATGGAACCACTGTCACACTATCACTATGAGATATAATGTTGTAAAATTGTACCAATCAACCTGTAATCAACCTATAACAACTTGTACCAATAACCTGTGCCAACATATACCATACATCAACCTGTACCTAAACTTGTATCATAAACAAATGCATCAACCATGCACCAAAAATATACAAATAACTTGTCACAATAACCTCTGCAAACAACCTATAATCAACCTGTACCATAAAAAAGTGCATAAACCATGCACCAACATGTACCTCAACCTGTACCATCAACCAATGCATCAACCATGAAAAAAATATGTACCAATCATGCATCAAATACACATCAACTATGACTCCTCAATATTTACCAACATCATCAAGTATACACCTCATGTATGTGTCAACTCATCAACTACTTGTCTCAATCATGTACCTCAACCATACACCAAGTACATATATCAATATAACCATCAACATTTCTCTAGAAATACATCACACTTATCCATAACCAAATACCATAAACCATTACATCAAAACATGTGCCACAACATCACTGTTATGCAGCCTCAATCTAAACCACCAACTTCAGCAACACATCACAACCAAAAGACCAATACCCATATGCCAAATACCAAGAACAAAACACAAATTGTATCCCTCAACAAATTTGATATATGCAATAATACTGAACATCCAATACCATCTGAAGATCTAAACCCTAGCTCACAAAAAATACCTCAAACAAGATGTGCCATATCTCTCATAAATAGACCCCAACTATGTTGTTGCCGTGATTTTTCTGCCGCACTTTTTCTGTTGTGATTTTTCTTCTGCACTTTTTTTGTCACACTTTTTCTGCTGTGATTTTTATGCCACACTTTTTATGCCGCACTTTTTATGCCGCACTTTTCCTACTGCAATTTTCTCTATCAATAATACCTTCCCAAATAACCTTTCACAAAAATAGATATTCAATTATATTCAAGTGTGTTTAAATGAGAAAGCCTTTCCTCTTATTTATACTTTCATGTAGCATCCAACTTTCCTTATTTTAGGGATTTCTCCATTAACTTTATTATTTAAATAATTTCTTTTTCAAACACTTTGACTTTTTGGGGCTTCTAGATGACTCATGAGGGTTCTCTAACTTCACATGGCCATAACTCTCTAACTGTGGGGAGTTATGTGATGTTCCACATACCACCAGAAATGGCATGACATGTACTATACATCTAGAATAGTATTACCTGAAAATATATCAAAACTCGTACCATTATCCATCAAACAAACTTGGGTCCATTACCTAAACATTTATGCTACCATAATTCTCTACCGAACTTTCTTCAAGGGTTGACATCAATGGAAACTAACTCAATTAATCAACAATATACCCCTTTGGCATTGATGGAAACACTCTGATGCAATACTAAATTCATATCACTCATACTCCCCTTGTTACCATCGCTCCCCCTGGAACCATGCCTCTATGCTCTTTCTCCAAACAACTTTATCTTTGCATATGATAAATCTCTCCCCCTTTGTCATCAATGGAAAAGGTATCTTTCCATCTGGGGTTGCCCCCCTAACTGAAATCTTCCTGAAACTGTTATCCCAACCTGAAATGTCCTCTTTATGGTGATTCCTCATGTAAATATAAGACATATAAGATAATAATTCAAAAGCATTCATTTTGGATTATATAGTACTCTGAGTCTCTGGCGAAGATACTCAAAGGCTTCTCTTGGAAGCAGTTTTGTAAAGATATCTGCCACTTGTTCTTTTGTGCCCACATATTCAACTCTGATGTTCTTCTCTGCAACATGTTCTCGTAGAAAGTGATACTTTATTGGAATGTTCTTCATCTTCAAGTGCATCACCGAGTTCTTTGAGATATTGATGGCGCTTGTATTATCACAATAGATTGAAATGGGCTCATCATACTCAACCTGTATATCTATCATAGTTTGTTTCATCCATAGAACCTATGTACAACATGATGATGTTGCAATATATTCTTCCTCGACTGTAGATAAGGATACTGATGATTTTTTCTTTCTTAACCATGATACTAAATACTCACCCAAGTAGAATGCTACTCCACTAGTGCTTCATTAGTCATCAATGCAACCTACCCAATTTGCATCTGTGTAGGCAATAAGTGATAGATCCTTTCCTTTTGGATACCATAATCCAAACTCTTATGTTCCTTTCAAATATCTGAAAATCCTCTTCACTTCCAATACATGTGATTCCTTTGGTGCTACTTGAAATCGTGCCACCTATCCAACTGCCTGCATTACATCTGGTTTAGATTTTGTCACATATAGTAAGCTACAAATCATTGACTTGTATTGCCTCTGGTCTGTAGACTTTGAATCATCATCTTTTCTCAACTTGCAACTGGTTTTCATAGGAGTGGTAACTAGTTTGTAATCTTCCATTCCAGACCTCTTTAGCATTTCTCTGATATACTTATTTTGAGAAATAAAAATCCCTTGGTTTCTTTGATGTATATGAAGACCTAGAAAGAAGGATACTTATCCAAGTAATGAAATTTCAAATTCATTATGCATATCCTTTGCAAATTTTTGGCTTAACCTATCATCAGTACTTCCTGTTATCACACTAAGTTTCCTTGGGTCTTTAGTTTGATTAATACTTTTTTAAGCCTTAGATTTTAATTTTTTGAGTCTCATCCTCTTAAAGTTTGATGTTAGGTTCATCTTAGAAGATTAAAGTTTTGAGTCATAGTTCTTGTTTGGTCCTCAATTTGGTTTATGGTTCTAGAACCTCTTTATCTCATGACTCATTTTTGGTCCCCATCATGACTTGTCCCTAAATCGACTCCTCCCATTGCTAAACTGATGTGACTCATTTTCCTCTTCACTCATGACCTAGTAAGCATGACTCGTTCTGCTCGCTTACCTATCCAATCATTTTTTGATTTGGAAGTGCTACCTACACATCAGGAAATTCCGTAGCACCTGTCACATTTATCATCCATCCACTCCAAGTCTTGATTTCCATGAATGAGATCATTTCCCTTGTTTTCAGTGCCAAAAGTCGATTAAAGTGGCTTCAAAAGATCTTGCATTTATGATCCTTGGTAATGGTTTCTAAATTTTGAAAAGTTCAACAGTGTTGCGCTGCTTAAGTTTTCTAGTACTGATCAGGCGACCGCATGTCAATTAAATCTGATGCTGTGAGAGATTCCAGGGATGAAGTTTCCTCAGTTTCATCCTAAGATCACACTGAATATCTCAACAGGTGTTGACTTTACAGGTATCCTGTGCAACCTCTTTTGCATATTAATTTTCACAGGAAATTTGTGCTCAGGTTTTCGGTTTGTTAATCCTGAAGGGAAGTAAGGAAGCCATATTTGCATACCTGTAAATGTCCTTTCCTGTGTACATGGTCTGATTACTATCATTTTCTTTAACCATTGAAGTCGCAGGCCTGTAATAGCTTATCCTCTATGTATGCATTGCGCTACCTAGAGGTAGGGCTCAAACCCTCTATGTTTTCCTTGCTCCCTTTCATCCTATACAAAGAGCCATTTTGGATTACCCCTTCATAGTCTATGCTCTAAAAATCCTATACAAGTCTAAAGGTCTATTTCCCATAGTCAAGATCATCTTTCTAAGCACTGGCAATTTTAAGGGCCATCTTTGTGCATTTGAAACCTGAATTAAATCTTTCTGGTCATTAGAATCCCTCAATCCTCTGAAGATCCCTCATTTTGACTCATGGAGACCCTTCAGTCAAAGAAATCACACAAAGGTGGCAAGATAGTTAGGACAGAACTTGTGGACATGCACCTTTTTGACACAGAGCCCATGGAAAGGGAGATATTTCAAAGAGCAGGATGCCTCTCTTTCTGCCAGAACATGCAGAGAGGCCATCTAGAGGTAGAAAAATAGATTGAATTAAATTTTGATGGCAAGAAAACCAGAGTTGGGGATTTGGAATTTCAGGTAACTGAAACCTCCATCTCATCTGCAATAGGGATTCCCATTTCAGGTGAAAAGTGGTTCAAGGCCATGGTTTTGAGTCCACCCTTTGTTAAAGATCTCTTCAAGCTTGAATATTGAGCTAATGAGTTGTCTAAGAGTATGCCAAGGAATCAACTGATCGAGCAGTTTGATAGAATTTTTAAAATCATACAGAGATATTTTACTTGTGAAGGGAGATTTAACACCTTGTATCATTACCACATAAGGTTGTTGTTACATTTTACTGGTAAGATTGAGATGAATTTTACTTATTACCTGTTGAGATGTATAGGTAAAATGTCAGATAGGGTGCAAGCCAAATCTAACGATGTGGATTCCATCCTTTTCCACTCTGGATTGATCAAAATGTTAGTCTCTGAAGAGTTGGGAAAGAAAGACATTTCATGGGAGAATTTTGTGGTTACTTCTCACTTGAAGCTGGACCCAACACCTACTCCCCAATCATAGATTGTAGTTCCTTAAACATCCACCAGTACTAAAGTAGGTATCAGCAAGAAGAGAAAGGGTAGAGCCCCTATTTCAAGAATCATCAAGCAGGTGATGGAAGTTGAGGAGGAATTTTTTCCTTCTCCACATAGAGATTTCTTACCCCCACCTCCACCAGGGTTAGAAGAATTTCCTTCCTCTACCAAGTTGACATCCAAAAGAGGGAAGAAGCTCCTCTTTCCCTCTTCTCCTCCAGCAGTCGAAATTAAGGGTAAAATACCTTTCACTAGGTCATCAATTCCTAAGGAGGTTTTCAAAGAGAAGTCTTTACCAGAAACCCTTATGCATAAGGAGAAAGGAAAAAGCATTGAAAATTCTGTGGAGGATAAATCAGAAACCCCTATTCAAAGGAAGATGGGTAAAGGTACCAAAAAACCTTTGGAGAGGAAATATGAAGTATTTGTGAAATATTTTGAAGATCCTGTGAAGAACAAAGGAGAATTTGTTGTGCAAGAGAAGAAGCATAAAGGAAAGGGTTTTTAGAAGGCTGATGAAACACACAAGAAAATTCCTATACAGATGGAAGAAGAGGACTAGAAGAAGCCTATTGATACTGTGCATGTCTCAACTCCCCCTAGTGGTCAGACCTTCAAGAGACTTATCAGACAACTTAAGGAGTCAAGAAAAGAAGTGGCTAAATTGAAAAAGGAAGCCATGTCTAACAGAGCCAAGATGACAGAGCTTATGGATGGCTACAATAACACCCTTGACTTGGAAATATTTGTAGCAAGGAGGGCTCAATCCCTTCATAGACAGCTCCAGAACCTCTACAGGCATAACAGAGGCTTCCAGGCTCAGAACAGGAAGCTAAAGGCAGAACTAAAGCATTTCCAAGATGAGGTATCCCAAAGGAATTTATAGGTGTTGGTTGAGGCTGCCATTGAAGATGAAAAACCAACAGCTAAGGAGAGCACAACTACATTGAATAATCCTTCCAGTGCTAAGAAGAAGAAGTCTGCTGAGTAAATTGAATATACTCTTTCTACCATAAAGAGTGTGAGGCTAAGTGTCAAGATGAAAAAATAGTTTGTAAGGGGTAAGCACCATTTTTGGGGATTGTTCCTTTTTGGGAGGGTTAACTAATATGAAAATACTATCTTTTCCATCTATAGGCTTCTAGGCATTTAGCTATATGGATTTTGAGTTTTTTCTAAGTGATAGCTTCACTCAGTGGTAAAAGCACTACCTATGGCATAGTCAAGACACCTAAGTAAAATGGTTCTGTCATCATGGAAGGACACAATCTTCTCTACACATGTTCAATATTCAAAGGCGTTGCATTTTGGCATTGCTACCCAAACCTGCATGCAGACGCAGCGTAAGTGGCGCTGCGTAATATTCTACAAAGCGTAGAATTGGTATACGAGTGCAACACAGTAGTGCTACCCATAGGTGCTATGTAATATTTGGCAGAGATCATTTTAACACACAGTCACAACACACAGGGGTGCTACCTAATGGTTGTACCAAATATTTTACAGGTGCAACACACAGGCACTACCTATTATTTCAACAGAGGACCAGTGTTGGCACATATATGCAGCACCATGGTGCTACCTACCAGTGTTGTCTTCTCTCCTTATTCTATTTTATGGTGAGCTACCCAGAGTTGCTACCAAAGGAAATTGCCAGCAAACACCAAGAATCTAGGAGGACTAGGCCAACATCTTTTTGGATAATTTGGTAATGGAGAAAGTTACAGAAGTAGCAACTGGAATTTTGAAGACAACTACAGGATCCAAAGGGACACATGGAAAAACAGGAGCTGAGAAGAAATAGAGGATCAAAAAAGTTAGAAGTATGACTAGATTAGTCACCAACATTTCCCTGTTTTATAGCATAGGTTGTTATTCTAGTTGTTAGAACAAATAAATGTTTAGATATTTTCAAGGGAAACAGGCCAGCTTGTACCTCCAACTGTTGCCTCCATTTATTGTTATAAATAGATAGATCAATTTCTTTAGTAGGTTCGGATGGTTGAGAAAGTATCCCTTATACTGTAATATTTTGATGAAGTGATAGTAATCTGGCTATGTTTTGGACTTAATACTTTTTGACTAATAGAAATCAACTTATTTTTCAGCCTATTTTCTTCTCATGCTAAAATTTCATACTGTGAATGATTCACATGAATTATTTTGGTGATGTTATGATGAATGTTTGATCATTATATTGTCATGATGTTTATTTAGCTTACTTAGTCTCTGATTTCAAGAAGATCTTGTGATTAGAAACTTTCTTCCTTAGGCTTCTGCAGACCTAATGTTTACAGTATCCCTTACATTCCTCTCATTCAATTCTTAACTCTATTCATATTTACTCCCAAACTACTAATTGAAGTTAGCCAAGACCTTGATCGTTGGTGCATTGCTAGCCCTATTTCTGAGTTACAGAATTATCATTTCAAGTCTTTTTCATTTGACCCTTTAAAAAACACTATTACATTCACTTATAACATGATGGGTACTAGGCTTTCCTTCCATGCAATCTGAAGGTGACTTCTAGTGCTAACATTCTTGGCTCCATTTCTGGGGAACATTTTAAATACTTTTCCCTAGGATTAAAACGACACAGTATTCTAGTTCTAAAAGGTGCATTAGAGCTCAGTGCTTCAAAGATTGCAAACTACACCTGGTGACTCCATTGTTTTAGCTATAGCACCTAAAGGAAAACATATGATATCAAATTCACAGTTACCTTTGGTACCACTTAAGGCTAACCCAGAGAAGATAATCAAGAAGGGAAAAGCTTCCCAAAAACGTTTTTCTGCTGCTGCTATAAGTGCTTCTGGTCAGTTTCCTGATTCTACTCTTGATACTCCAATTGTTTTGTCAAGTAAGCTTCCTTTATCTTCTGCTGAAGTATCTAAAAGCTTGATTTTGAAGAGTTTTGTGTTGAATACTCTTCCTTTGAGACTGAATTGAAAGAGGAAAACATTGATATATTTTATTCCCCTGATATTGAGAAGTGTTTCAGTCTTGATAATTTTGAAGATTTTCCTACTTTAGCTTTTTCTACACCTCTTTCTGTTAAAACTTTTTCTACCAAATAAGTAGGAACTTCATCTCCCTACCAGACCTTACCATCCTTTTCAAAAAATCGGCCTCTTATTGTGAAAAATGAACCCCCCCCCCCTTCATCTGTTCCTTCCTCTCCTACTATGCATACAGTCAAGTCTCCTTCTCCTTCTTTTTCACCGACAATCCAAATTCAAATGGCAGTTGTTAACCCCCCTACTAATAGGATGGATGCCATAGTGGCTGCAAGATATGCTCCTCTAATTTTACCTCAGCCACTAAATGCTCTTCCCCTTGGAGATTATTTGAAATACATGCCTAATTTTACGAGAGAAGAATATGTAATAGCTGAGGAACATCTTATTGCCTTCTATAGCTATGTAGATAACCAAAATATTGAAAATGAATATGTTTGGATGAGGGTTTTCGTCCAAATCCTATTTGGTGAGGCTAGGAAGTGGTTTAGAGGTCTGGCCCTTGGATCCATTACTGGTATTGAGGCATTGGATGAAGCCTTCTTGAGGCACTGGGGTGACAAAAAGAATTTTTTGTACTAAATCATTGAATTTGGATCTTTGAAAAGGAAAGAAGGGGAGTCTGTCTTTGACTTTTCTAAAAGATTTAACAAAATGTACAAGAAAATCCCTGATGATATCAAACCCACTGAAACCATTGCAAAAATCACTTGTGCCAGTGATTTTGATTCCAAATTTTGCCTCCTTTTGAGAGAAAGAAGGTCACCTTCTTTGGTTCATATGCAAGATGTTGCCTTAGAGGTAGAATCCAACATAGTGGCGTTAGATAAACTCAGGGAAAAATCTGATAGGGATAGGAGAAAAAACAAAGCTAAAGCTTCAACTTATGATTCATCTATTTTCCATTCTCAAGTAGATGATTTGACCAAATTAGTAAAATCTCTCTCCACTAAAATTGATAAATTAAAATCAGAAGGAAGAAAGCCATATAGAAATGCTCAAAACACTGAAAACAGAGGTAATTTCAGAAGACCCAACAATGCTCCCCAAATCATTCCCAAAAATAGAGAGAGAGATGGTCAGAGGGTACAAGCTCCATTGCAAAATAATTTAGTGGCGGATGAAGAAGAAGAGGAGGTTGAAGATGATCATGAGATTCACTGTTTAGGTGATACTTCCCCATCCCCACACTTGACTCAATGCTCTTATGAGAAATATTTAATGGATATTCAAATTAATGAGTTAACAAAGGGGGAGAAAGAAAAGGAGAATCCTGGTAGATATAATTTGAGATCTAAGAAGAATGCAGAAAAAATGGAAGCCCCTAATCAGTCTGTTCAAAAAGAAGATCCTACCAAGGTTGTGACAGTGAGAAGCAAGGGAAAAGACTCTCAAAACCCACAAGTTCTTATCAGAGATCCTCCTCCTGAAACCAAAGATATCTTGAAGCCTTAACCTTCCTTTAGTTTTGAGAATGAGATCTAGAAAATAAAGATCCCTATAGCTTTTTTGGATTGATAAAAATGAGGATTTTAAAAAATATTTATCCAAAATGTTACAACCAAAATCATCTCCAAATGCCACTGATTCCATAAATCTGCAAGATGAAAAACCAACAGTGATTTTAGGTCCTTTGATAGAATACATAGATGACTCATCCCCACCTTTTTATAACTCACTGAATATACACGATAAGGTGCTACACAATTGTCTCATGGATTTAGGGGCATCCCACAATCTTATGCCTAAATCTGTTATGGATGAACTTGGGTTAGAAGTCACAAAGGCCCATCATGATTTATATTCTTTTGACTCTAGAAAATTCAAATGTCTTGGAGTCATTAAGGATATGGTGGTGACCTTATTTTAGCTGCCCATGAAGAGTATACTTATGGATATCATAGTTGTTGATGTTCCCCCCAAGTTTGGTATGCTCTTATCAAGATCCTGGATAAAAAGACTTGGGGGAAACTTGTAGATGGACCTCTCTTATGCTACTATTCCTATTTTTGGGGGAGAGCATAGAAGACTTTATAGGGAATCCCAATTGGCTTACATCATTAGTGATGAAGCAAATCCCACCAATCACCCTGTTTTTTCTTTTGATACAGATCTAGGATCTAGTATTTTGCAGCTCACCGATGCCCTGGAAGCCCCTTTAGAAATCATAAAAAAGTCCATTAACTTTTCTGAAGAGCCTCCTCTAACTACTTATGTCTGGAATATTTTCTTTGATGGAGCCTCTCCCAACGAAGGTGTTGGTGCTGGGGTGATATTTGTCTCACCAACTCAAGAAACTATATCTTTGTCATATAAACTAGAATTTGAGACTACTAATAATGTGACAGAGTATGAGGCTCTTGTCTTGGGTTTGAAGGAAGAAAAATACACGGGGATAAAAGAGTTGTCAGTATTTGGGGATGTTGAATTGATAGTCCATCAGATTAAAAATATTTATCAAACAAAGCATCCTAGGCTTAGATCTTACATAAATGAAGTATGGGATTTAATGGACAATTTTTTCTCTGCTTTTAATATATCATTCATTCGTAGAGAAGAGAATATTGTGGTTGATTCTTTGGTTTTATCAGCAAGCAACTTCAGAATTCCCATACCACCAAAAATCAAGTATGATGTAGAAGTCAAATACAGGCCTTCTATACCAGACAATGTAAAATATTGGAAGGTGTTCAAAGATGATTTAGAACTAGAAAATTTTCTTGAGACTGTTGATGAATTTTTTGCATTGCACATTGATCAGGATCATGATCTAGAAATCACTCCTCATGCTAATGTTTTCCTCAATAAAATTTCTAATCATCATATTGTGCAGTTGCCTAGCAATCATATACCAAAGGGACTAGTTCCTTTGGAAAGATTATTTTATGGGAATTATGTGGATTTGAAAGGGAAGGTATCCATTGATGATTTTGATATCACTTAGTGCAACGTGGGCACTGAAAAGCATCCAAAATACGTCAAACTGTCAAGCGGCCTATCATAAAAGAAGAGGGAAAAATACACTAAGTTGTTGAAAGAATTTGTTGATGTATTTGCTTGGACTTATGAAGATCTCAGAACTTATGAAAAAAGAATAATAGATAACAATATCCCATTAAAAGAAAACACCAAACCTTTCAGGCAAAAGTTGAGGCAAATCAATCCTATGTTGTTGCCTTTCATGGAGAAAGAAATTAAAAAGTTGTTGGAAGATAAAAAAAAAACATGGGATTCAAAACTCAAGTTTTCTTTGTGGGTTGACAGAGTGAGAACAAAGAGGGCCTTGGGTATTTCTCCTTTCCAGCTAGTGTATAGAGTTGAGGCCATTTCCCCTACTCATCTTACCTTGCCTGTGGAAAAATTCTTCCAAGATTATCAAGGGTAGCCAGATGATATGATCAGGAGGATTCAACAGCTGGTTGAAGTGAAACAGACCCGAGAGTAGCTTGTAAATAAATCTTATGATCATCAACTAAATATCAAGCAGGCATTCAACAAGAAGTTGAACAAAGAGGATTTTCAATTGGGCAATCTAGTGCTCAAGTGGGATGCACCGAGGCAAGACAAAGGCAAGCACGGTAAATTTGAAGCTTTATGGACCAGTCCTTTCAAAATCTCTGAGGTATTCTCTAATAACACTTTCAAGTTGTAGAATATGGAGAATGAAGAAGTGTTTGGTGGCCCTGTAAATGGGCATTTCTTGAAAAAAATAATTTTCTTGAGCCTTGAATGGTTCTTCATGTCATTGCAAATATCATTTTCTTTTTTATTTTGTTCTAATAACTGACCCCATAGCCCTAGGATAAGGCACTAAATCTACTCATTCTTGGCATCCTGCAGGGGGCATTCCATCCCCTGTGGAGCCAATGTTATCACACTAAGTTTCCTTGGGTCTTTAGTTTGATTAATACTTTTTAAATCATTAGATTTTAATTTTTTGAGTCTCATCCTCTTAAAGTTTAATGTTAGGTTCATCTTAGAAGATTAAAGTTTTGAGTCATAGTTCTTGTTTCGTCCTCAATTTGGTTTATGGTTCTAGAACCTCTTTATCTCATGACTCATTTTTGGTCCCCATCATGACTTGTCCCTAAATCGACTCCTCCCATTGCTAAATTGATGTGACTCCTTTTCCTCTTCACTCATGACCTAGTAAGAATGACTCGGTGTACTCGCTTACCTGTCCAATCATTTTTTGATTTGAAAGTGCTACCTACTCATCAGGCAGTTCCATAGCACCTGTCATGTTTATCATCCATCCACTCCAAGTAATGATTTCCATGACTAAGACCATGTCCCTTGTTTTCAGTGCCAAAATTCAGTTAAAGTGGCTTCAAAAGATCTTGCATTTATGATCCTTGGTAATAGTTTCTAAATTTTGAAAAGTTAAATAGTGTTGCACTATGTAATTTTGCCAATTTCGATCAGGCAACCGCATGTCAATTAAATCTGATGCTGTGAGATATTCCAAGGTTGATTTTTCCTCAATTTCATCCTAAGATTGCGCTGAAGATCTCAACAGGTGTCGACTTTACAGGTATCCTATGCAACCTCCTTTGCATATTAATTTTCACGGGAAATTTGTGCTCAAGTTTTCAGGTTTGTTAAGCCTGTAGGGTAGTAAGGAAGCCATATTTTCATACCTGTAAACGTCCTTGCCCATTTCCATGTCTGATTACTGTCATTTTCTTTAACCATCGAAGTGCCAAGCCTATAACAACTTATCCTCTGTGTATGTGTTGCACTACCCAGAGGCACTGATCAAACCCTCTCTATTGTCCTTTCTCCCTTTCATCTTATACAAAGAGCCATTCGGTATTACCCCTTCACAGTCTATGCTCTAAAAATCATGTACAAGTCTAAATGTCTATTTCCCATAGTCAAGCTCGGCTTTCTAAGCACTGCCAATTTTAAGGGCCATCTTTGTACATTTGAAACCTGAATTGAATCTTTCTGGTCATTATCATCCCTTAATCCTCTCAAGAACCCTCATTTTGAATCATGGAGACCCCTCAGCTGAAGAAACCACACAAAGGTGGAAATATAGTTAGGACAAAACCTGTGGACATGCGCCTTTTTGACATAGAGCCCATGGCAGGGGAGAGGCCATCCAGAGGTAGAAAAATAGTTTGCATTCATTTTTTATGGTAAGCAAACCAGATTTGGGGATTTGTAATTTGAGGTAACTGAAACCTCCATCTCATCTACAATAGGGATTCCCATTTCAGGTGAAAAGTGGTTCAAGGCCATGGTTTTGAGTTCACCCTTTTTTAAAGATCTCTTCAAGCTTGAATATCGAGCCAATGAGTTGTCTAAGAGTATGCCAAGGAATCAATTGATCGAGCAGTTTGATAGAATTTTGAAAATCATACAGAGATATTTTACTTGTGAAGGGAGATTTAACACCTTGTATCATTACCACATAAGGTTGTTGTTACATTTTACTGGTAAGATTGAGATGAATTTTCCTTATTACCTGTTGATAATTATAGGTAAAATGTCAGATAGGGTGCAAGCCAAATCTAAGGATGTAGATTCTATCCTTTTCCACTCTGGATTGATCGGAATGTTAGTCTCTAAAGAGTTGGGAAAGAAAGAGATTTCATGGGAGAATTTTTTGGTTACTTCTCACTTCAAGCTGGACCCAACAACTACTCCCCAATCAAAGATTGCAGTTCCTTCATAATCCACCAGTACTAAAGCAGGTATCAACAAGAAGAGAAAGGCCAGAGCCCCTGTTTCAGGAATCAGTGAGAAGGTCATGGAAGCTGAGGAGGTAATTTGTCCTTCTCCACATAGAGATTTCTTACCCCCACCTATGTGGAGGAGAAGCATTGCAAATTCTATGGAGGAGAAATCAGAAACCCCTATTTAGAGGAAGATGGGTAAAGGTACCAAAATACCTTTGGAGAGGAAATATGAAGTCTTTTTGAAATATTTTGAAGAGCTTGTGAAGAACAAAGGAGAAGTTGATGTGCAAGAGAAGAAGCATAAAGGAAAGGGTTTTGATAAGGCTTATGAAACACACAAGAAAATTCCTATACAGATGGAAGAAGAGGACGAGAAGAAGCTTGTTGATACTGTGCATGTCTCGACTCCCCCTAGTGGTCAGACCTTCAAGAGACTTATCAGACAACTTAAGGAGTCAAGAAAATAAGTGGCTAAATTTAAAAAGGAAGCCATGTATGACAGAGCCAAGATAACAGAGCTTATGGATGGCTACATTCATACCCTTGACTTGGCAAGATTTGCAGCATGGAGGGATCAACCCCTTCATAGACATCTCTAGAACCTCTATAGGCAGAATAGAGGCTTCCAGGCTTAGAACAGGAAGCTAAAGGAAGAACTAAAGCATTTCCAAGAAGAGGTATCCCAAAGGAATTTACAGGTGTTGGTTGAGGCTTCCATTGAAGATGACAAACCATCAGATAAGGAGAGCACAACTACATTGAAGAAATCTGCCAGTGTTAAGAAGAAGAAGTATGTTGATTCAATTGAAGATACTCTTTCTACCAGAAACAGTGTGAGGCTAAGTGTTAAGATGACAAAATAATTGGTAAGGAGTAAGCTCCATTTTCGGGGATTGATCTTTTTCTGGAGGGTTAACTAATATGAAAATACTATCTTTTCCATCTATACAAGATTCTAGGCATTTAGATATATGGATTTTAAGTTTTTTCTAAGTGCTAGATTCACTTAGTGGTAAAAGCACTACTTATGGTATAGTCAAGGCACCTAAGTAAAATGGTTATGTCATCATGGAAGGACACAATATTCTCTGCACATGTTCAAGATTAAAAGGCCCTGAGTTTTTGGCATTGCTACCCAAACCTGTATGCAAATGCAGCATAAGTGGTTTTGCGTAATATTCCAGAGAGCAGAGAATTGGTATACGGGTGCAACACAACTGCGCTACCCATAGGCGCTATGTAATATTTGGCAGGGAGCATTTTAACACACAGTCGCAACACACAGAGGCACTACCGAATATTTTACAGGTGCAACACACAGGTTCTATCTAATATTTCAACAGAGGACCAATGTTGGCACATATATGTAACATTGTGGTGCTACCTACAAGTGTTTCCTTCTCTCCTTATTTCGTTTTATGGTGCACTACCCAGAGTTGCTACGAAAGGAAATTTCCAACAAACACCAGGAATCTACGAGGACTAGGCCAACAGCCTTTTGGATAAGTTGATAATGGAGAAAGTTACAAAAGTAGCAACTTGCATTTTGAAGAAAACTACAGGCTCCAAAGGGACACATGGAAAAATAGGAGTTGAGCAACAAAAGAGGATCAAAGAATTTAGAAGCATGATTGGATTAGTCACCAAAATTTCCCTGTTTTATAGCATAGGCTGTAATTCTAGTTGTTAGAACAAATAAATGTTTAGAGATTTTCAAGGGAAACATGCCAGCTCGTACCTCCAACTATTGCCTCCCTTTCTTGTTATAAATAGATAGATCAATTACTTTAGTAGGTTTGGATGGTTGAGCAAGGCTCCCTTATACTATAGTATTTTGATGAAGTGACAGTAATCTGGCTATGTTATGGACTTAAGCCTTTTTTACTAATAGAAATCATCTTCTTTTTCAATCTATTTGCTTCTCATGCTAAATGTTCATACTGTGAATGATTCACATGAATTATTGTGGTGATTTTATGATGAATGTTTGATCATTATATTATCATGATCTTTATTTAGCTTCCTTAGTCTCTGATTTTAAGAAGATCTTGTGATTAGAAAATTTCTTCCTTAGGATTTTGCAGACCTGATGTTTACAATAGCCCTTACATTCCTCTCATTCAAGTCTTCCCTCTATTCATATTTTCTTCCAAACTACTGATTGAAGTTAGCCAATACCTTGATCGTTGGTGCATTACTAGCCCTGTTTCTAAGTTAGAGCATTATCATTTCAAGTCTTTTCCATTTGACCCTTTAAAAAACTCTATTACATTCACTTATAACCTGATGGGTACTAGGATTTCCTTCCATGCAATCTAAAGGTGACTTCTAGTACTAACACTTCCAAAAATAATATCATCAACATAAAATTTAATTAATAAAATATTATCTTGAGTTACCTTGATGTAGAGATTGTTGTCTACACTTTCTTTTCTGAACCCTACATGTTGTAAATATTTATTCAGTCTAGAGTACCATGCTCTAGGAGCCTGTTTTAGACCATACAAAGCCTTATTCAATTTACACACATAATTTAAATTCTCTGACAACTTAAATCCTTCTGGTTGTTCAATGTAGAATTCTTCTTCAATTTCCTTGTTTAGAAAAGTTGATTTCACGTCCATCTGATACACTTTAATATTCTTGTAGCATGCATAAGCTAGGAGCAATCATATTCCTTCCATTCTAGTAAATGGAGAAAATGTCTCTTCAAATGTGATTCCTTCAACCTGTGCGTATGCTTTACATACCAATCTAGTTTTGTTCCTCGTAACATGTCCATCTTCATTTAATTTATTTATGAATACCCACTTTGTGCCAATCACATTCTTATTCTTTGGTCTTGGAACCATTTCCCAAGTTTCATTCTTCTCTATTTGATCAAATTCTTCATCCATGGCCTTATTCCAAAATTCATCCTTGCCGGCCTCTTCAAAATTGTTTTGTTCAATCGTAGATGAGAGTGCTAGGTGCATTTGTTCTAGTGAATGGATTCTTCTTCTAATCTCAACTTCTATATATTTGTTTCTGATAATCTGATCTGAAGGATGATTCTTCTGTACTCATTTTCTAGGTGTATTTGGAGGCACTTGTTGAACTTTCTCTTCTACTTCTACCTGATCCTCTTCATATTCCCCTTCTGCTTCTTCTTCATAAAGTTGTTCCATTGATTCATTTTCTTCTTCCTTTAATTCTTGTCCACCTGTTTCAATAATTGTTACATTGATGCTTTCCATAAATTTGTTCAACCTCAGATTATAACACTTGTATGCTTTACTTGTACTTGAGTAACCAACAACTACTCCTTTGTCCACATGAGAGTCAAAATTCCTCATTTTGCCATCTTCTCTTTTGATGTAGCATTTGTTTCCAAATACTCTTAAGTTCTTCACAATTTTTGGTCTTCCTTTCCATAGCTCCTAGGGAGTGTTTTCATTGTTGTTTCTCATCATTACTCTATTTTGAATGTGAACTATTGTATGCACTGCATGTGTCCAAAAGATATCTGTCAATTTGTAATCCATTAACATTGTTTGAGACATTTCCTATATTGTCATGTTGTTTCTTTCAATAACTCCATTCTGTTGAGGTGTCCTAGCAACGAAGAATTTCCTTTTTATTCCATGCCTACTTCAGTAGTCCATAAATTCCTTTGAAGTGAACTCTCCTCCATTATAAGATCTCAAACATTTGATTTTTGAATCCATTTCATTTTCAACCAATTCCTTGTATACTTTGAAGTTTTCAAAAGCTTCTGACTTATTCTAGTGAAAGAAAACTGCAGTCATTCTTGTATATTCATCAACAAATAACATAAAGTATTTATCACCTTTTTAACTCTTTATTGCAGTTGGTCCAACTAGATCAGTATGCACAATTTACAGTGGTCTTCTTACTAAATATTCTTTTGATTTAAACAAGGTTAACAAAGTGTATGTGACCCATTCTTCTGTGCCATAGCCAACTTTCATCTTCCTTTCCTATACAACACTTTTCATTTCCAATTTCACTTAGTACATATATGTTGCTTGAAGTTCTTCCAGCTGTTGCAATCAATTTTCATGAACCTTCTTTTCTTATCTCACACTTTTTTGAATCGAAAGTAACTTTATAACCTTGGTCACACATTTGACTCACACTTAGAATATTATGTTTCATATCTTCTACTATTAGAACATTTTTTTCCTTGGTATTTTTGTTTCCAATTCTGATTGTGCCTTTCCCAATAATTTAGTTGAATCATCATTTCCGAAGGAGAATCATCCATCTCTTTCCTTTGTTAATGTATGAAACCTGTCTTTATCACCTATCATGTGTTTTGAACATCCACTGTCAACATACCAACCACGTTTCTTTTTCTTATGTTGTAGAGAGGGTGTGGATTCTTCATTGCTATATTGATTCTTCTTTCTTATCCATGTTCTCTTCCAAGGTTCTTGTATGTGACTGTTGTTGTTTTGTTGTGGTTCTCTAGGAGGAATTGTCATTCTGCAATCTTTGGCCATGTGTCCAAAGTTGTTACACTTGTAGCATTCCACTTCAGTTCTCAATGATTCAAACCTGTTGTAACTTCTTCTATGTGTTTCACTAGGCCTTCTTGGATAAACCTTTTGTGTATGAATTTCAAATTTGTTTATGTTCCTACTGTTAGCTCTGCAATTCATAGTTTTATGTCCAAAATTATTACATGCATAACATAAACCAAAAAATATAGTTTGATACCTGGGAATTGAAGATCTTCTGAAAGGAGTTTCTCTTTTGAATCCTTCTTCTTCCTGAAGCCTATTTGTCGATTGTTGATTCTGAAATCTGAATCTTCTCAGTGGAGGAGTGTCCTTGTAATATTCCTTGTAGATCTTCCTATCTCCTTTGATTGTTTCTGCATAGCTTTTTGGATATGTTTCTTTTTCTATTTTTGTGGATCTTGATCCCTTTTCTGTATTATCTTATCCAAGCCCGGACTTGTCATGATGAGGTTTTTGACTACTGATAATGTCATCCAAAACTTTTGAGTTGTTTTGCATATTTTTCTTTTGAAGATCCTTTCTTAATGTGACAATCTTTGCTTCCAAATTTCCAATGATACTATCTCTTTCTTCTAGTTGTTCTTTGAGATCTTCTTCAATTCTTTTATATTCTTCTATTTGAACCTTCAAATTTGTGATCATTTGTTCTAGTTTCTGAGTGTTCTTTTCTAGTTCTGCTTGTAGCTTCTTGTTTTTCTTCTTACCTCTTCTTATAAATTCTATGGCACACAACAATTATTATCGGTAGTCAACTTATGCCTATTCATATTCTTCTTCGGCCTCTTCATATTATTCTTCAGTGTCATCTTTGTTAGAGTCTTCTACTTCCATGAATATAACTCTTTATGTCTCACTGTCACTGACTTCATCTTCATCTGATGAGGATATGTCTTCTTTGGTGCATAAGATTTTCTTGAAAGATTTATTTGTGGTTTGTTTGCCTTTGTATGTTTGTTTTCTATTTGAGTAATCTTCATCATTCCTCTTATTTTTCTTATGAGGACATTTGTTAGCAAAATGACCAATAAAATCACAATTAAAACAAATCAATGGAAACTTACCTTTATATCTGTCATTGGTTCCCTTATTCATTTTTCTGACAAAATTGGTCATTTATTCATCATCTTCTGAGATGTCACTACTTTGCTATGTTCTTTTTCTTTTTTCTTTCCCTTTTGCTTTGGCCTTTTGGATGCTTTGAAAGTTTCTTCTTTTATATCTGGATTTTCCTGTTCAGTTCTCATTTTATATGTTGTGAAGATTCCATGTAGTTCATCCATGCTTATTGAGTCTATATTTGCTCTTTATTCTAGTGATGATATCTTATGATCAAATCTTATAGGAAGAGATCTTAGTACCTTTTGAACAATTATAGATTCTTTAATTTCTTCTCCCAATTCTATGATTGCATTTACTGTTTCATCGACTCGTAAGAAGTAAGCTGCAATATTCTCATCTTCCTTCATCCTTAGTTGTTTGAACTGACCTCTGTAAGTTTGAAGCTTTACTGCTTTGACTTTTTAATATCCTTCATAAATATTTTGGAGCTTGTCCCAAATCTCTTTAGCAGATTTACAATGTATAACTTTGGTATATGTCGATTCAAAAAGACCATTCAAAAGTGCATTTGTGGCTTTGGAATTATTTTGCTCTAGTTTCATTGTTTTTTCATTTATCGACAGAATTGTTGGTTCTTTGTATCCATCTACAACTGATTGCCAAATTTAAAATCCCCGTGCCTATATATATGTTTTCATCCTTCTACTCCAAAATGCATACTTTTGTCCATTAAATTGTGGTATTCCATTTTTATACATGTTGTTTCTCTCCATGATCTACCTTTCAATGGTTAAATTGATTTCTAAATGAACCTACTCTGATACCAATTCTTGGATTACTGAGCGGGGGGGTGAATTAGTAATAGAGAAATTAAAACCTTTTCAACCATATAATGCAAGTGTTATATCAGTGTAGCATTATCATACAATAATTGCAGAATAAATGAAAAAATGAGAAATCATACACATAAACATCACATCAGTGTTTTTACATGGAAACCCAAAGAGGGAGAAAACCACATAATGTTTTTTCTTATATGTCTTGAAGAATTACATTCATTCGAAGCACCAACTTCCTTTGTTTTCTAGTTGCAACTGGAAGGAGGCTCCAACCCCCTAATTTCTTAGGCTACAACCTGCGGGAAGCTCCAACTCCCGAATTCTCTGGCTACAACTAGAAGGAGGCTACGAACCCCTAAGTTCTTCGGCTACAACCAGAATGTGGCTACAACCACCTATCCTTGCCCCATCCAACCGCCCTGACATAGAAGTAGAATGATGGAACCACTGTCACACTATCACTGTGAGATATACTTTTGTAAACCTGTACCAATCAACCTATAATCAACCTGTAATAACCTGTACCAATAACCTATGTCAAAATGTACCATACATAAACTTGTACCTCAACTTGTAACATAAACAAATGCATCAACCATTCACCAAAACTATACAAATAACCTGTCCAAACAACCTATAATTAACTTGTACCATAAAATGTGCATCAACCATGCACCAATATGTACCTCAACCTGTACCATTAATGAGTGCATCAACCATGCACCAAATATGTACCAATCATGCATCAAATACACATCAACTATGAATCATCAATATGTACCAACATTATCAAGTATACACCTCATGTATGTGTCAGACAGTTGGCTTAGGTTGATCTATAGTTGGTATGGATTGTTGGTTGTCATTGATGTAAACTATCGGAGAGTGATATTGTACATTGATGTCAACCCTTAGTGATTGGTGTCAACCCTTGGAGAAAGTCTGGTAGCGAATTCCGGTAGCACAAGGTTTGGGTAATGGACCCAATTTTGTTTGATGTAAATATGACTCATTATTGTCTTGTCATGATTTATAATAAGTACAAATGGATGAACTTCAAAGTGGTCCCATTATGGTGAAATCCCTCATGGGAATACACTTTGTGGATTGAGTTATCCTAGACATATGGTTAGATAACCCATGATTATTTGTGGAATAATGAGATGCAGGTCAGTGAATTTATCCTCGATGGATAGTTCTTGTCATGCCATTTCTGGTGGTATGTGTAACATCACATAACTCCTCATGGTTAGAGAGTTATGGCCATGAGAAGTTGGAGAACCCAGTTTTGGGTAATGGACCCAAGTTTGTTTGATGGATAATGGTATGAGTTTTGATATATTTGCAGGTAATATTATTATATATGGATATTACATGTAATTCCATTTCTTTTGGTATGTGGAATGTCACATAAATCCTCACGGTTTGTGTAGTGGCCAGTAAGAAAAAAAAATCAACAAACCTAGTAAAAATCCTTACAATTACGCATAACATTTCTGACATAGAACTTTTGAGTGCGTAAATAATTCATTAACTTCAAATAAGCATATAAATTTCAGCAGAATTTAACATTTAACATTTAACTACATCATAAAAATAACTTAGCCATTTCACAAACAATTTACCTGGTTCTGATGCTAATTTTTGTCGCCTTGTTGTTGCCTTCCTGCTGCCTGATGCACTGACCAACACTGCCCAAACCTACTATCCTCCCTACCAACTAGGACAACTACCTAGCTCTAGGATATCATATGGATATCCTGGCCCTCGTGCCCAAAACCCCCAGCAAACCGGTGCCCCTGAACTAATCCTTCTGACTCCAGAACTCACTCCCCTCTCTGCAAATCCAAGAGAGCCCCCCCCCAAAGAAAAAATAAAAATCCCCGTAGAATGACGATGCCCCCTTCATAAACCTCCTTCCCCTCCATATCCTTCCTTCACCACCTCTTGCATTTACTTCCTTACCCACCCATTTATTACCTTATCCCCTCATAATTAATATCTTATCCCTTTATATTCAATGTCTTATCCCTTTTCGTGTACGTAAGTATTTAACAAATTAACTTATAATTTATTATCCCCATTAATTTAATACCCATGTCAATGTATGTAACATGTAATTAATTAATCAATTAATTAATCAAATTGCAACCATTAATTAATTAATAATTATTTAATTAGTATCATTATACCAATCTTGTTTAATTAATACCATATTAAGAGAATTAATCCCCTAATTAATTTTTACTTAATAATCCTTAAACATTTATTCAACTAGGGTTGTTACATACACCCACCCTTCAGGAAACTTCATCCCGAAGTTAAGGTATCTTATGGTACAAGGAAAAGAAACATGGTTCACACATTCATAACAATTAACCGACATTATCAGTAAGTAAGTCAAGAAAACGTATACATACTAATGTAAATGTACAAGAAATGCATGTGTAGCTAGTACATACAAATTGCGTGCATGTACTAATAATCAATCTGTCATCCTTTAGTAATTTATGTATGCATCCAATCCATTCAGCAAGACTAGTCTTTTATAAAAGACAACAAACAATTCAATTGTTTGAGAAATCCTTTAATTACTATTATCCGGTTCAACAATTTTCTTTTTTTTAAAACAACTGTGGTTTGGTTACGTAATAATAAATATTCATATATACACATTTCTCCTTTTTTTTTTTTTTTGAAGGGAAAACATTAAATTCTACCACAAGACAGATCTCCATACCTTCTCAACTATTACTACACATCCTTCCTCCCTAACCTACTTCCATCTCCATTCCTATCCTTCCTCTGCTAGACTATCTTGGAGCGTCAACTATATTGACCTAACTCCAAATAGAACCCGTAAGCAGAAGTTTCTCTACCTCGACCAAGATTCCCTAGCAGGAATCTGACAGTCATCATCACACGTCTTGGGGAGTGTGAATTAACACCATCCTCCCATGACTTCAGGTTTCGAAGGATACACGGTGGGAAATGCCCCCACCCCTCCTAACAGGACTAGGGTCCACACCATACAATGGAATACACAGTAGCACCGTGTTGTTGGGGGTTTTGTCATCGTTTATTCGGTTTTGGGCAGTGTCATCACCTGAAATCATGCACTGGTCCACATATCATAGCAATGCATCCAAACCAATATAATTTCACATACAATATTCATACCATAATGTTTCA
>ML787290.1:1153959-1168060 GCA_009831015.1 Picea engelmannii | reverse complement strand
AACACTATTCGCAAGTGTTCCTCATGTTCTCTTTCATTCTTGGAATAGATGAGGATGTCATCTAAAAAGACTTGTACAAAATGGTCTAAGTACTTCCAGAATACGTCGTTCATGAGGCTCATGAATACTGTTGGTGCATTGGTCAATCCAAAAGGTACTACAACAAACTCGTATTGTCCAAACCAAGTTCGAAAGGCAGTTTTTGGGATATCACCTTCCTTAATCCTTAATTGATGATACCCTGATCGCAAATCAATCTTTGAGAATACCGCTGCTCCTTTCATCTAATCGAAGAGGTCATCTATTCACGACATCGAGTACCTATTTTTCACTGTAGCACGGTTCAAGACCCTGTAGTCTACACATAGTCATAAGGATCCATCCTTCTTCTTTACAAAAATTACTGGTGCGCCCCAAGGTGAGACACTGGGCCTTCTTAGCCCTAAGTCCAGTAACTCTTTCAACTACATTTGCAATTCAAAAAGTTTTGGCACTGTCATCCGATACAGAGTCTTGGAGATTGGTTCTGCACCAAGTTTTAGCTCAATAGTAAAATCAAGCTCCCTCTCAAGAGGTAACCCTGGTAACTCGTTCGGAAAAACATCTTGAAATTCTGACAATACCGGGTACTGATCCAATGAGGGCCCCTTCCTTTCATTCACTGCTTCCACTACATAAAGCCGACACCCTTGCCTCAAGCATCGCTTAACCTTCATATTTGATATAAAGAGTAACGACACTTTTCTTTGTACACCCTGGATCTCTACTGGTCTTCCTTCATCATCAACACAAAGCACCCTCTTTGCGAAACAATCTACCAAAGCTCAGTGAGATGCTAACCAATCCATTCCAATGATTAGGTCATATTCCCTGAGAGCAGTGATGTATACCTTCAACCTGGTAGTGCACACTCCTAGGTCTACTATACAATTATCAACACTAGGTCCTACCACTTTTTTTTCCCCCGAAACCATCTCGACTTGTTTAAAGTCATTGTCCTCGTAGGCTGCCAACCCACTCTTTTCTAATGCAGATGGTGAAATGAAACTATCTGTCGCACCAGAATAAAAAAAAATCTTAACATTGATATGATTTAGCATACTTGATGACTCTTCCACCATGGATTGATGTTCGGCCTGGCGATTATTAATCGCTGCATAAATCTAGTGGCTGCTACTTGCTCTCCCCATCGGTGCCTTTCCTTCTCTATGCACAAACCCCGATTGTAACTCTGGGCAATCGCGCTGGTAATGGGGTCCTCCGCACCCTCAACAGATAACACGAGATTGAACATGTGCATTGTTATGTGACTGCCTCTGAAATGAGTTCCTTCCCCTGGAACCCCTGCCCCTACTCGTTGTTCCCTGAGATGGTCGTAGACTTGTATGCACCATTGGTGATGAATGAGGTGCTGCACTTGCTGCCATTGAAATCCCTACAGCTACTATCCTTGGCACGACTATGTTACCATATAGCGGTGGCCTTGAGCCCCCTCCCCTAGGAAATGTCCCCAGGGCCTTTCCTACGAATCCACGGCGATGCAAAAATGCCGGTCTTATGCCCCTGGTTAAGTTCATGTGTTCTTCCGCATAACGCGCATTTTCCACCGCTTCTGCTACTGAATATGGTTTCCACATCCGCACCATAGCTCTTATCTTAGGGTTCAATCCATAGACGAAGCACTCTATTTGTCATTGGTCATTGTCCATATACAAAACATATTTGACCTGTTCCATAAATATGATCTCATATTCTTCTACTGTTGTGTTTCCCTATACTAAGGCATGAAATTCCCCTACCTATTGTTCCTCATAGTACGCTGGTAGATATTTCCTTCGGAACCTCTCCTCGAAAAGTTCCCAAGATACTGTGTCTGGGGTAAGGTGCAGTTGTCTTTCTAGGTTTCCCCACCAATCCAAGGCACTGTCTCTTAACTGAAAAATTGTGATCTTTGCCTTTGAGTTGGACGCATAGTCTCTTAAGGAAAAACACCTGGTCATGCCTTCCAACCAAGCTTCCGCGCATTCACTGGCGCGACCCCTGGAAAACTCCAGAAGTTTGATCTTCTGCAATTCTCGCGTGATGTCTTCAGGTGGAGGTCCTCCCCCTGAATCGCTTGACGCTTCTGGATTACCCATTCCAGACAGTGGGAGTTCCACTTCAGTCCCTGTCTGTTGTCGTCCCTTCAAAGTCTCATTAATGGCTTCCAATGAGCGCAGTATGAGGGCTAATTCGGGCGATGGTGGTGGTGGCACTGGCGGTGTTGGCGGTGCTTGCGACGACGCTCCCCTGCCTTGATTCCCTCGAGTCCTGACCATCCTGTATGCTTTGACCTACATCAACCCAAGTTGTCAGGGTGAGTTCCAGGATGTTTCAAATTGGTGCTACTCAAACTAGAAACAGGGTTAGGCGTAAGTGTTCTTTACTTGTCTGTAAACAGACATTACTCCTTTAGGGGATTGGCTAGGTTAGGGTTAGGATTAAGCATCTAAGCTTGATTTCTTCACTCCTATGAAAAATCTATTGGTTTCCTTGCCCTGTAGCTACGCTAGTCTTGCGCCATACTCACCAATTCCTATGCTTACCCTCCTAGTGCATATGTTGCCTCGTCCCCACCTATCCCAGTCTAAGTCCTTTTAACTTTTTGCTTACAACTAAATATCCTTCGGTACCTGACTCGGGAGCTTTTCCTTGGCATGTAGTGTTGGCATTGTCGAATGCCGCATTGAGATTTAGCGTTGAATTGACTGGTGGAATGGAGTGGAGGGCCTTAGCGCTTGGCTCGATGAGTTGTGTGTAAGGTCTCATGAGCCTAACGCTTGGATAATTGGAGATTATTCTTCAGGCTAGTACCTTGCTATTATTGACAATTAAACTATTTATATGCGAATTTATTTGTGAAAGTGATATGTGTGGTGTGTTGGTGTTATTGCTCTTCTTAAGGTGCTACGCTCGGTGGGGGTCGCGGGTTCAAAACCCATGGAGTCAATTTAATAAAAAATATAAAAATTCATATTAAGCTTAGCATATATTATTAAATTTAAATAATTTAAATAATTATCAGTTTTAATTTAATTTAATATAAGGTAATTAATTTAATTTAAATAATTTAAATTTATGTAATAGTATTAATGTTTCTTTTTTTTTTTAAATAATTTAAATTCACACAACCGTATTAATCCTTTTAAATATTTTATTAAAACTAAAAATTAATATAAAAATATAATTATTTCAAAGCCTATTAATACTTTTTTTTTTTTTTTTATAAATTAATAAAACTAAACATTAATATTACTTTAAAAAAATATAATAATATAATTATAAAAAAAAAGTCTTACCTTCAGTTCGGCGAGAGTTTAATGTGCTCCGTGGCATTTGCTGGCAGCCTTTAAGGTTGGGTTTCTGGCATGATGCCCACGTGCCCAGTGGGCGTGGAAGCGGTGCCTGCACACTGGCGAGCAAGACTGCCATTACCATTGTTGTTGTGTTCTCCGAGAAATTTGCAGTGTAGGAATATGTTGGGTTTCTGCAATTAGAAAACTTGTTTGTGTGTTTTGTTTCGGGTTCTCCAATTGCTAATTTTCAGATACTTGTTCTTGCATATAGAAGTTTAGATAAGGTGTATTGTATATGATTATATGCAGGTTTTCATGTCTGTAGAAAGGCTTATTTGGAGATTTTGGCTGAAAGAAGTGGTGAGAAGTGTGTTTGTGGTTCACGTTTGTTCAGTCGTCCTCTGATATCTCTTTAGCCTTACACGTATTTTCTGGTATAAACATATTGTCATCTGACTCTGAATTTATTAGCTATGTCTTTCTGAGGTTCAAAAGAGGGATCTCCTCGGCTTCAGAGTTTACCTTTTGGACGGAAAGAAATCTATATTCATAGTCGATTGCCTATACTTCATCGCGATGTGAAGTCCGAAAATATCCTTTTGGACTCCAACTTTGAAGCTTGTGTTGTAGATTTCGGCCTAGCCAAGATCTTGCATTTGACCTACCAACGTAAGATGACAATCCAAGAGAAACCAAGCTTGCTCAGAAAATGTCCCAGGTAACGAGAGTCTCTATGGGTAATTTTGTCAATTATAAACTATTCATGCATTCCAGATACTAGCTTTCTGTTGCTAGGCGTGGATATATAAAGTTGCGCTTAAGAATCTCGGGTGGAAAAATGGTACTTGGTTGATATAGAGTAATTTTAGTCTAAGCTTGTGTTACTTGCCTGGTGTTTTTTGGGCATTGTTGAACAAAGTTTTAGATTCTTTATGCAAACATAGATAATTCTTGCATATCTGTAAGTGGGTATATTGTTTAGGATTTCCTGAGATTTGTTTGCAAAATGGGCTCTGCTCTGTTATTACCTACTTCATGTTAGGATGCTTGATGCATATTTAGAAATTTCCCACTCTAATGCATTCATAGCCTACAAATTCATGATAAGAAATCTTACACATGTTCTATTTATTGTATTAATTGAACAAAAATTCTAGCTTTAGAAACATTATTTCTTTCCTCTAGCTTTAGACAACACTCTGTAGGATCCTTTTTTTGGTTGGTAAATGGGCCTTTGTTAAGGAAGTGGGCTCTACTTTGCTTACCGAAGAGTATGAGTGATGCAGCATGTCTTCAGGGGGCCTTGAATCCAGGTCCTTGATCACAACCCGCTTGACTAGCATCGTATTATATTAGTATCAGGTCCACATATTTTTCTGATTAGTTTCGGAGGTAACTAATTACAATGTTCCCATCAGGATAATTCATAAGATTTATGAGGATTTGCAGGTCGCTCTGACCTGCATCCCTTTCTGGATTGTACAAAACAAGATGTTCTTAATTCAAGTCTTTTGATTTTTATATTAGGACAAGTTTTACAGCTGTTATTGTGGGTTTTAATTCTTGCTCAACACATTATTTCCATACAGAAAGTTATGTACAAGCATACTAATTTCACCAATAATTGTTTCCCAGATGGGTAGGGTATTCTTTTTCTTCAGGGCACGTAGAGGGGTTGCAGATATCCCATGCCATGTTGAGAACATGGCTTCCTAATAAGCATGGTGTTATGTTTGAGGGTCTTGATCTTGCCCATGTCAAAATAAAGAAACCAGTCTATGTACTATCAATTCACCTTTGTTGGTCTTGAATTTGTCTGAAATCTAAAGCATGAACCAAGCCTTTTTTTGTCTGTATGAATCTCATTGAAAGGTTCTAATAATCCAAAGTAAATCTTTCACTATCTAAATGTAACAACCCTAGTTGCTTGTTTTACTTGGGTAAGTTTGTTTTTTTTTTACATTTTCAATTCGTATTGTTTATATATATTTAGATTTGTTTATATATAATCAAAATAATAGTGCTTTTGGTTTGCAGGCTAGGCGGAGGGGAATTTGAGCTTGGAGTTTTGGCCCTCGGGCCCAGATTTCAAACAAAATCTCTGATACCATGTGTAGTGGCCAGTAAGAAAAAAAAATCAACAAGCCTAGTAAAAATCCTTACAATTACGCATAACATTTCTGACATAGAAATTCTGAGTGCGTAAATAATTCATTAACTTCAAATAAGCATATAAATTTCAGCAGAATTTAACATTTAACATTTAACTACAACATAAAAATAACTTAGCCATTTCACAAACAATTTACCTGGTTCTGATGCTAATTTATGTCACCTTCCTGCCTTGTTGTTGCCTTCCTGTTGCCTGATGCACTGAACAACACTTCCCAAACCTACTATCCTCCTTGCCAACTAGGACAACTACCTAGCTCCAGGATATCATCTGGATATTCTGTCCCCCGTGCCCAAAACCCCCAACAAACTGGTGCCCCTGAACTAATCCTCCCGACTCCAGAACTCACTCCCCTCTCTGCAAATCCAAGAGAGCCCCCCACCAAAGAAAAAATAAAAATCCTCGTAGAATGATGATGCCCCCTTCATAAACCTCCTCCCCCTCCATATCCTTCCTTCACCGCCTCTTGCATTTACTTCCTTACCCACCAATTTATTACCTTATCCCCTCATAATTATTATCTTATCCCTTTATATTCAATGTCTTATCCCTTTCTGTGTACGTAAGTATTTAACAAATTAACTTATAATTTACTATCCCCATTAATTTAATACCCATGTCAATGTATGTAACAATTAATTAATTAATCAAATTGCAACCATTAATTAATTAATAATTATTTAATTAGTATCATTATACCAATCTTGTTTAATTAATACCATATTAAGACAATTAATCCCCTAATTAATTTTTACTTAATAATCCTTAAACATTTATTCAACTAGGGTTGTTATAGTTTGAGATTTATGTCCTTACGAAGTTGGAGGACCCTCATATGTCATCTAGAAGCCCCAAAAGGTCAAAGTAGTCAAAGTGGTTTAAGAGATTTTAGAAGCTAAATAAAAAAGGGAAGTGACGAGTATACTATACTTCAAAGTGAATACAAAATAAATTATTTAAATAATAAATTTAATGGAGAAATTAGAATTGGGTTAACCCTAAAATAAGGAAAGTGGGCAAAGTGATGTAGAAGATGTTTTAAAAAAAGCTACTTGGAGAGTATAAATAAAAGGCAAGGTTCTCTCATTTTAGATCACACTTGAGAATATTGAATATATATAGGTTTCTGAGGTAACCAAAGGATATCTAATCTGAATTTCAGAGGGAAGGTGAAGAAAACAAGGCTAGAATTCAAGGGAGGATAAATTTTTGTGATGGTGCTTTCTAAGGTAGGTTATTTACAGGTCATCTCACCTTTTTCGCAATAACGTTTTTTCTAAAATGATTTAGATAGTGAAATTGTTATTCCATTGAGGAAACATATCCAAGTATCTATGGTAAAAAAATCATCTTGTTGGTCATTGTATATTTTGATTTACACTCCGTGGAAAATAGGGTTTGTGGCTAGTCCTGAAACTAGTCTAAAACAGGTGTTTTGGGTAAAAACGTCATAACATATTCATAAAATATCCAAATTTAGTAAGACAAAAAAATTTGGTTAGAGTACCATGTATAGTATTCTATGTAACATTTTCAGATCCATTAAACAAATATTCTGTGTGGGGAACGCTCTACAAGGTCACTCTCTAGAATAAGATAGAATTCAACAAGGTATGCCATTTTTGCTATAACTCCTTTTCTGAAAGGTTCCAAGTAGTGACACCTAGAGGAATTGCATAAAATGCACTGATGAGCATTATGTATCCGTTTCAGATATTTATTCATTACAGGTACATAGTTATGATTATTTCAAGTTAGGGTTGTTGACTAATCCAAAACTAGGCATGAGAGACTAAAGAAACGTTTGATGAAAATGCTAGTCTCTTGTTGTTAAAGTTAAGGAAGGTTTGTAGGTATGTGATCATGTACATTGGGTCTATTACAGAGTTACAAATCATATTTGGATGATGATATTTATGAGGTATTTTGGTTGAGGTACATGTTGGGTACATGGTTGAGACAAGTAGTTGATGAGTTGGCACATACATGAGGTGTATAGTTGATGATGTTGGTACATATTGATGAGTCATAATTGATGAATGATTGGTACATACTAGGTACATAGTTGGAGGCACTTGTTAGTAGTATTGTTGACACATGTTTTATGGATGATGTAGCATACTTGTATTATTAGAAGCACATATTGATCTTGGTGATCATTATGAGTTGTTGTGTTATGCTTGGTTGATGCGCATCTTTGAGAGTTGTCTTGGTGATTGATCTTGGTGAGTAGATCTGATTTGGTTGATAAGATTGATGAGACAGGTTGTTGTGATAGGTTGGTTGGACAAGTTGTTGTGATAGGTTATTTGTACATGTTTGTTGCATGGTTGATGCACTTTTTCATGGTACAGGTTGAGGTATAGGTTGGTGCATGGTTGATGCACTTGTTTATGGCACAGGTTGATTACAGGTTGTTTGGTACAGGTTGGTGCATGGTTGATACACTTGTTTATGGTATAGGTTGATTACAAGTTGAGGTATAGGTTGATGCATGATTGATGCATGGTTCAGGTTATTGGTACAGGTTGATTGGTATAGGTTTATAGCAGTATATCTCACAGTGATACTGTGACAGTGGTTCTGTCATTCTACTTATACATCAAGGAGGTTGGACAGGGCAAGGATAGGTGGTTGTATCCACCTTCCGATTGTAGCTGGAGAACAAAGGGGGTTGTAGCCTCCTTATGGTTTTAGCCAGAGAATTGGGGAGTTGGAGCTTCCCTCAGGTTGTAGCCTTTGAAACTATGGGGTTGGAGCCTCCTTCCAGTTGCAGCTGGAAAAAAAAGGAAGTTTGTGCTTCCAATGAATGTAATTCTTCAAGACATAAAAAAAAGCATTATGTGGTTTTCTCCCTCTTTGGGTTTCCATGTAAAACAATGGTGTACTCTGTATGTGTATGATTGTTCATTTGTTCACTGATTCACCCACCCTCTTAGGAATCCAACAATTGGTATCAGAGCCAGTTCCTTCAGGAAACAGTTTAACCACTGGAAGGAGATCATGGATTATTTTGAGAATGGAGTACCAATGTTTAATGGTCAGAATGTTTTTAATTATGATATGTGGAGCATAAGGATGAAAGTATTTTTATAGGTAGAGGGAAATTATATTTGGCTATCAGTTGTTACAGGATATGATACTTCAAAAAGGGCAAAGACTGTAGCCAAGAAGGAGTTGAGGAAGAATAACAAAATAGTAATGGATTTCATCTGGGAAGGATTACCTAATCCGGTAAGAGAAAAGGTTGGTAAATGTTCATCAACAAAAGAAATTTAGGATAAGTTACATGACATGTATTCTTCACCCATCGCAGATTCAGAAAATTCCAAAGAAGATGCAGATACAGAACAAGAAGAAAGATGCTCATCATGTCAGACATATTTAGAAGAGGAAGAGTATGAAGAAGAAGAAGGTGATTATAGAGAAAAATTGATTAGTGCAATTAAATATATAAAGAAAGAAAGAGAAGAAAACAAGTCATCCAAGAAAGAATTGATGAACCAAAAGGAAAGTGTTCAAGGTTCTGAAAATGATCAGCAGGTCATCAAGAATTTAAGATCTCAACTAGAAGAGGCCAGAAGAATTGAAGAAACTCTAGAATATCAAAAGAAATTTTTAGAATCCAACATAGCAGCACAAAAGGAAGAAGCAGGAAAGAGAGAAAATATATTGATGGATCATTTCAAGGAAAGAACCAATGACTTAAACCAAATTGAGGAAGATTTTGGTCAAGAAGAGAGAAGACTGGAAGAATAAATAATTACATTGAAAATCCAACTTGAAGAAGCAAAAAGAATAGAAGAGGTCATGAAGTTTTAGATAATGAATAAAGAAGAGGAGGTTGAGAAGATTGAAGAAGAAGTTGTTACATTGAGAAGTAAAATATTCAAGCTCAATAAGAACATTGAAGATACAGAAACATCCACATTAGTTATAGAGAATGAAGAGAAGCACTCTACGTTGCTAAAAAGGAAGAATGAAGAAAAAAGAAAGAGTTATGCAGAAGTACTAAAAGGAAGGAATCATGTTCAACCAAAATATAAGAAAAATATTGAAGATACATCTTCAAGAAGACCATCCATTTTCAAGCCACAAAGAAGCTTCAATCATGATCATGATCAGTCAAGGAAAAAATTCAGAAGGACTACGCCACAAAGAAGATCATTCACTCCCATGTATGCAAATTTATTTTATGGTCATTTCTTTTATTGTACTAACTTTGGACATAAGGTTGCATATTGCAGGGATTATAAAAGAAATGTTCAAGCAAGAAGTGACTATGTGGTCACACGTAACATTGAGTGTTACAAATGTCATGACTATGGACACATAACTAGTGATTGTAGAAGCATGATCGATACTTCCATGAAAGAGAATACTGATATCAGATATAAGAAAGTATGGATAATAAAACATGAAGAACATGAGAACAAAGACCAAGTACCGGAGATCGCAATATTGGCAATAAAATGAGATGAAGAAAATTCTACAGAGAAAAAGAAAGATGTCAGATACATAAAGGTTTGGAAAATAACAGAAAGAAAGGAAGGACAGGTAAATAAGGAAGAGGTCCAAGAGATTGTACTTTCAGGTATTGTAATGAAATATGNGGAGCTTAGAGAGATAATGAATCTAACAATGAAGATGACGATGAATCTAATAATGGCAATGTTGATGAATACACATCAGAGAAAGAATTGTTAAGAGCCATCCGACATAGAGACTCCCATGTTATATGAATATTAGACAGGGGGAGTATATGTGATAGTTGTGACAGACCAAAGAACCATCCTTCAAGAAGTTTTCATATATTGAGAAGACAGATCTAGAGTAGTCATGATGCACAAGAATCGCTCCACATTAGCAATGCGCCAGTCAGCCAACACATTCAGTGTGCATTCAATGGAGAAGAGAGGCACCAACCCTCTCAATTTTAAAATTGAAATTGTAATTAAATGAAAATTAATGCTTGTAAGGTTGGTAGAGCCAAATCCATGCTTTTGCGTAGGTTGTAGGTAGGGTCGCCTTTAATGGTTGATAGACTAATATCTAGATTTGATTCGGACTAGAAATCCATTGAATGTAATTCAATGTAAATTAATGAGAGTAGGTAGCTTGGAGGGAAGAGCTAGAGGAGCCCCCTTTTGTAAAAATATCTTTCTATCTAGGATCAGTTAGTTTTTTTTTAGAGAAGAGGAGAAAGCCAAGACTATGTGGCAATTCGAGCTTACCCAGATTGTAAAAGGCATTCTTATTAATACAAAGAGCAATTTTTCCTACACTTAAGTCTTTGTGTGTTTATGCATTTTGAATTTCATCTGTGTGTGCTCATATATGTTGTAGATGTATGTTAGATTTACATTTGCAGGGATAGATAGAATTTGTTGTCTGTGAGTTCTTTGTTTTGTGTTTGGGTTCTTTGTGGCTTCATGCAAGGGGTTGCATGATAGAGTAATGAGGACTCTGTGAGCCAATGAAAATAGTGCACAGCTTCATTCTATGTTGGATCAGACAAGAACATGCCAAGAGGGTGCACCAGAGGAAGTCATAGACTTGCGAGGAAGCCTCATAGTTACTAAATACTCTGGAGGTGAAGACTGTGCAGAGGAGGGCACAGAGAGAAGACAAAATCACTGAAGGTTATGTAGATCTCTTCCAGGAGGGCATCGAGTGTGTGCAAAGAGTGCAAAAAAGGAACTCTATTTCGAGTTCAAAAGAAGGAGAAGACACTTACAGGGTTACTGAACACTTTGTGGGCTCAGCAAGGAGTGCTTGAGCAGAAGTTTCCAGGAGGGAACTTCCATATCTTCGAAGGACAGAACAGATAGAGACATTTAAGGTCTGAGTAGTTGAAGCTTAAGGAGGACAAAGACCTGTGCAAGGAACGCATCAGGCCAACACTCGAACGAAGTGTTGAGAGGCATCCATCTGAAGGTTAGTTGAAGTGAAAGGAGTGTGTACAGAAAGGACTTTTCACAAGTTCAAAAGTTTAGGAGGAATAGTGCCTTTGCACACAGAGTTCCAATAGAAAGGAACAACAGAATGGGACACTTCGAGGTCTAAGCCTCAGACAAATCTCAAGAGGGACAACATTCCCAAAAACACAGATGAGACCCAAAGTCTCTGAGCTCGCGGAAGAAGCGAAGGCGAGACCTTTGACACTTGGAAATATTCTAAATCAGAAGATCAAGGCTAAGGAGAGTTGGCGTCAAGATATTTGGCTGGGACTCATTAAGGAGCTGAACGAACGACAAAAAACATTGAGGGAGAAGTGTCAATTTTCTGTGAGTCGTCGAATCAGACAGAGTTGCGAGGAGGATAATACTGAGATCCATTTATCTCTTGAAGCACAGATGGAACGGGGTCTGTCGATCCAAATAGATCTAGAACATTGGTTTGTTTCAGGATATCGGGGATCACGAGTTGGGAGAACAAGGTTCTACCTTGGTTTTCAAATGCCCGATACGTGAAAGAAGGTTTGAATCCAAGTTGTCGGTTGTCCCAAAATCATCGTGATCATCTGTTTTCAGAGGACGTGTGGCAGGGGTCCACATAAGTCAAAGGTTTGAAATGGGAAGAGCCGACATCATCATGGTCATCCATTAGGAGAACATGTGGAAAGTGTTAAGCATTTCATTGACTCGCTACTGAATAAATTCAATGGAGGGAGCAGTGAGAACTCGCAATAGGAAAAATTGCAATTTGATCGCAATTGTTGATTAAGGAGAGACTTGGACCGTTGATCATCCAAGGGTGAATTATTGGAATTCAGGTATCGGAAGTTAGGAGGATAGAAGTCCTTGACTTCCACATCATCGATATGTGAAATGCAACAAGAACCTTTTCGACTCTTTCAGTGGTCATAGGACAGGGTCACATGAGGCCAAGATAAGGGAGGATCTAGAGGACCATTCAACCCTATTTCAGGTTTCGAAACTCAAAGGATTCAGAATGACTCACAATGGATGTTGCAAAACATGAAATAGAAACGACCACCTTTCGGGGTTATCCATGGTCACAGGAAAGGGTCATGTGGAGGAAGACCAAGGGAGGAGCTAGCCATGGGACTAGGCTCCATTTCAGAGATCGGGGATTCGAGAAACAAGAGCTAAGTGGGGCTCGCATATAGAAGTCCCAAAATACCAAAAAGTGAAACGCCTCTTGGCATGGCCTGAGGTCATAGCATCATGGTCATGTGAGGTAAGGCTTGTGTCTAGTGCTTAGTTACATAGGTGGGGATTTCGTAGAAGGACCTATGGATATATACAAAGTTGAAGGTTCCAGTGGGAATAAAAGGAGCCACTTCGGCTCAAAGGGAAGTGTATGAACGATCCTTGAACGAGAGGTTAGCGGACCCTGCCATGGCATAGGTATGGGGTCGGCATCAAAGTGGTATCAAAGCTTGCACATAATTGATTTATGTATGCCAGGGAAGATTAAATAAGAAGACAGTTTGATACCATCAAGTGGTATCAGGAGTTGAAGATAGGGTGTTGATGTGCATGGAGATATGTTTGCATGTAGGCAGCATACATTTGACAACCAAGTGGGATGAAACTAGAGAGAAAGAAGATGGCTATTGAAGGCCATGAATGTGGTCCAAAAGAAGATTGCTAGCAGAAAATCAAAGATGAGATAGACAAAGAGCTCAGAGAGATAAGAACAAGAATGGAGAAGCTTGCATTGAAGATGCAGTAGGAGGTGAAGACATGCTAGAGGTATGAATGGCCTCTGAAGAGGAAAGAAAAATGGCTCGTTCAGAAATTGTTGGCCAAAGGAAAGAAAAAGGTGTTGAGAGGATGGTCAAGGAATGTTGAAAGACTCATAAGTGAAGAGGAAGTGGTTCATATCTGTGAGCCGGAAGCTGGGAAGAGTCTCAGTGATGGTGAGGAGGAGAGATCAAGAAGAGATCTCAGAAACTGCCAAGTGGGTGGTGAGGAAATTTCAAGTTGCCTAGTGGGAAATGAGATGGGATCATTGGAGGATCTCATAAACTTCTAGGTGGGCAGAGGAGAAATACCATATTGCCAGGTGGGCAAGGGAGAGAATATGAGGCCATGTGAGAGTCTCATGAACTTAGGGGTGAGTTCGAATCAGCAAGGTGAGCTGATAGAGGAGGGTCATAAATACATTCTGATCATTGGAGGAATTGAGGTATTCCTGCCACATAGCCCATTTGAGGCCAACACATGTGTTGCAGATGAAACTGCAGAAAAAGGACAACCAACAGTGACTGTATGGAGGAAGAGGAGAACATGGAGTGGATGATTATATCTGCCCCAGCTGTTATCACTCCAAGAAACCCTCCGTGGTTGCAGACCAGAGGTGCTTGGTAACTTAAAAAATGAATATTTTTGTATTTTGTAAAGGTGGATCAATGGGACAACTCAATATGGCTTATGGCATTCAAACGTGAAAATGATAAACAAATAGACAGTGCTCTCAAAGATTGACTAATCAGCAGATAGCTTTAAAGTGGGTGAAGAAGAGATTATAACTAAACCAGTACAATGTAGGGTCTAAGAGATAATCAAAAGAATTATTATCAGGCTATGAGCTAAACAATGGGATGACAGCCATTCAAAGCTTG